>JAOUQT010037364.1:0-11230 GCA_025769995.1 Xyliphius kryptos
CACAGTCCAAAAACATGGATTCCAGGTAAATTCAATGCTCCAAATTGCCCTGTATAGAGCGTGGATGTGTGTGAGTGAGTGAGCGTGTGCCCAGCGATGGATTAACTCCCAGTCCTGGATGTTTCTGAGATGTTCTCCTTTGGATGGGCATGAGGAACCCCACCCAGCCTTAGTAGAGGAATAAGCACAAGATAATGGATGATTAGGCATCTGATTAATAACTGAATTATTTTTGGTTTATGCTCTATGATAGAAATGGATTTTTGATTCCATGTTATAAATGCAACTTGTATGTTACAATCAAAGTTTTGCATTAACACGTACTCATAAAGCTGCATAGTATCTAGTATGTGTAAGCATGGAAATTTGATCGGTAATGAATGGCTTGGCTGTTTGTGGGGGTTTGAATGCACTGATTTTCTATGGATAAATTAGCTTGGGAAATTAATAAATAGTGGTTTTGCCTTTTTTTTTGTAATAAGATTGCACGTAATGAATTTTTCAATCTAATATGAATTAATCCTGGCTCAATTTCTATAGAAACTAATTTTCTAAGTGCTCACATTAATTATATGTTCTTCTTGAACCAAACCCGAGAATGTTCATAGAGGTGAAATGTTGGAAAACAACATTGTGAAATGTTAATTATAACAAAGAAACGAATTACAAATCTAACAAAAAGGAAAGCAGAGCAGGTGGTAACCATGGCAACTTGGAAACTCACATCCTATCCATGTTATCCGTCCATCCATTCATCCATTATCTTCCGCTTATTCCTCTATTAGGGTCGCGGTGGGGTTCCTCATGCCCATCCAGGGGAGAACATCTTGGGCGCCGGGCAGATACACCCCGGACGGGGCGCCAATCCATCGTTGGGCACACAAACAAACACTATACAGGGCAATTTAGAGCATTCAATTTTACCTGGAATTCATATTTTTGGACCGTGGGAGGAAACCGGAGAACCCGGAGAAAATCCACACGGACAAAGCCACCATGCCACCCTATCTATGATATTACAGCATAATGTAAACAACATAATTAAAAGATAGAAATATATATATATATATATATATTTTTTGAACCATTATTTCTGTTTTTCTATCCGCCCACTTTAGTAAACATTCTGATAAACAAGTGTTCTTTTCACTGCAATTAATAAAAAGCGTATGTTTAAACAGTAATGCCTCATATAGCCATTTCTATGTTAAAAGTGCCTGGTCTGTGGAAAAGCAGTTAAAAGGTTACATTCGTGCTGCCCATGGGTCAGGCTAAATGTTAATTGAACATGTGGGACCTGGTTAACAAGGTCATGATATGACAATGAGTTTTTAAACTCTGAGATTCTGTTTTCAGCAATGTGGAGAAAATGGAAAAAAATTCAATGTTTTATTTCAAAGTGAGAACTTTTAGTTCTGGGTTTGATTCCACAACAGGATGAACAAGATCCTTTCTGTACGGGGTTTGCATGTTCCCCCCCATGTCAGTGTGGGTTTTATTTAAAAACCCATTTTCCATTTTTTTTGCCAAAGCCATATCGGTCAGATAAACTTTTAATACAGATCTGATGAGTTTGAATGTGTGTGTAATCTGTTTGTATCTGCCCTTCCATAGACTGGTAACCGTTCCTATTTCTCACCCCATAAACATGTTATTCATTCATTCATTCATTCATTCATTATCTTCTGCTTATTGTTGTGCTAGGGTTGTGGTGGGGTTCTACATGCCCATCCAGGGGAGAGTTTCGGGCGCCGGGTAGATTCAATACGGCACAACACAGGGCGACAAACCGTCGCTGGGCACATTCACTCACACAGCCACACACACACACACTATATATGGGGCAATTTAGAGCATTGACTTTACCTTGAATCTGTGGAAGGAAACCGGAGAACCCGGAGGAAACCCACATGGACACATGGAGAACTTGGAATCTCCAACGCTGAGGGGTGAACATGCTAACCGATAAGCCACCATTGATCGTGCAGGCTTCTTAATTTGGCTATATTTAAAATACAGAATTGTATGTGTCCTTTTATCGGGTAAATAAAGGTTTGGACTAAAAAAAAAAAAACAACAATTGACAGATTTGACTTCATCTCTTTTATTAATAGGTTTTGTGATCCGTATTCCAATTGCCGAGCTATTTGTTTCTCACTCTGGGTTAGTAATGTGTCGAGTTGCAGTAGTTGTCTTTTTCATCCTAATTCTCGATTGCATTATGAACACAGTGTTAAGGTGCCCTGGGGTTGTGTGTGGGTGTGCTGGTATCTTCGGGAAGACAAATGCACAGGCTTTTCAGGATCACTGGAATATAGCAGTCAAGCCGAACCGACAAAGCATGTGTACTGAAATCATATGACACATGAGACATTTGGGTTTTAAAAAAGTAAATTCCTTACATTGCCTGTATGTTACAAACTAGGCCACTAATATAAAAAAAAGGAAGGAAATTATGCTCAAGTAAATAGTTCATCATACTTATGAAACATGATTTTATGATTATCATAATGACATTTAATGTAGTTTCTCCATGCATTTCCCTTAAAATCTAAATGTACTTACTTAAAAGAATAATGTATGAAATGATGACCAAGCCAAAGGTGAATATTGCGATGTGACGTATGGAAAACTGGAAAGTTTAGGCTAATCGAAGACGGCCATGTTTATTAAAATGACATTTCGAAACTAAATAACAGATACTCGTGTGACATTGAGATGTTTTTCACAATCATGTTCTGGGTTAATTATCTCTCAGGGCATACATGCGTCTCATTAACCATCGAAGCTGTAATTAGAAACTTTGGCATTGCTTACTGTAGAAAAATGTAACAATGACTATATGAAGGACACTTTTAAAGTACCGTCTATTTCAAAGGCCCTCACTTTATCTTTGAGCCACTCAATATTGCTTCCCATCTCTATGGCATGTCTTTGGGCAATAATTGCAATGATGTCTGTTTTTATAATGGCTCATTAAAAGATGGAAATATGTTTGCCATAATGGCTTTTTTTTTTTAAATGAGGTCACCTTCGTATATCCAGATTACACAGGTGAAACCCCGAGATTGCTTTCAAAGATTTTTAAAATGGTAAATGACTCTTATTATACCTGCAATCAACCCTTTTAACAATGAAGTAGCACTGCTAGATATTTACCAGAAGCTGATGTGTTTTGGGACATGTGGACCATGGTCCCCAACAAACCTTCTCGCTGCCACAGCTGGCATTGATGTGCCATCCTAAATAAGCCGCACTACCTGAGCAACTTGTGTGGGTTGTAGACACCGCCTCATGCTCCCTCTATGGTGAGAGAACTGACCGAATGCAAAAGTGAGCAAAACATCAGGCCGAAAGAATGAGAACAGAGAAAAGGTGTGTGGTCACCACCTGCATAAGCTCTCCTTTATGGGGGGGTTGGTTTGTGCCTCTCATTTCTACCTGTTGTCTGTTCCATTTGCACAACAGCAAGTGAAATCAGTGCACAGTGTTTGACAGCTTGAGTTCACACAAGTGTGCTTGATATTGTGTTGTTTGTGTTCCCGCATTTTTTTTGAGCAGTGTATATAGGGACTGGGACTAAACATTTTGTTTGAACAGTCTGTTCAGAATGTGTATTGATTTTGTTGCTTACAACTAATCAGTGTTCATCAGTCTTGTTTACACAAAACATCAAAGTGATAAAGTGATCTATTTTGCTTACACACAGAGGAATCTGTCCTTCACATTTTTCTTTGTCCTTAATATGTAAAGTTCCTGAATGGTGGGCAGTGGAGCACCAGTTATTTCTTTCGGCTGTCCTGATTGTTCTCTGTAGTCGCTTTCTGTTTTGTGTGGTTGCTGCTCCAAACCAAATTCTAATTGAGGAGCTCGAGACGTGCACTCCTACATAAATAAGAATACATATACGTTCCCTTCCAAATGAAAACTGTTGTTATGTGCGTTGTGTGAACATCTTTATTGTGAATTTGCACGATTACTAATCTTATCAGTGAAGAGACTGCTGGTCTAACGGAGGGTCAGAGCATTGTGCAATGTGAACCATTTGTTTGACCCTTGCAGAATATCACTTCATGTTTTTTTTTTATTTTTGGGTTGGAGAAGACTTTCAAGAGTGAGTTGCACTGTGGAGATGACAAACGGTTTCAGCACCAAATCACTGTCCCAAAAAAAACAACATAACAACATAAAACACAGGAGCCAGGATGGTGGGGGGCGGGGGGGGTTCTATCAGGAGTCGAAGTTCAACCAGCATCAGGATGAACGGATTCAAAGAGTTAATAGATGGTGCACTAAGATGCCCTCAGTCTCAAACAGAATCCTGAATGTTCTGGAGAAACATCAGAATTTGGTTTATGGGATGTCCGTAATCACTCTACTGAGCAAAATATTATTATGGTTTCATCTCGATTGTGTGTGTGTTTGAATTCCAGCATCATGTCTGTGATACGTTTCTACCGGAGGGCAGATTCTGAAGGTGGACGAAGCTTACGGAGGGTCAAGCAGCTGTATCCACATGTCACCGTAACCACGGAGATCTGCTACAATGTTGAAGTGAACGGTGAGATGAATAAGGGCACGGAGATTAGAGTGAGGGTGCAGATTAAACGCCCTGTGGGTTTGGACTGTGGAATGGAAACCCATGCAGACACGAGGAGAACATGCAAACACCAAGAGCCTTGGCTTGGTTTCACTTTTGCTTTATTTTTTTTGTTCCGTTTCATCTTTATTAATCAGGTCCTGAGGTGCTGAATGCTGATCAGAGGAACATTCTGCGCTGGTTATTCACCTCTCCATCTTCAGCTCTGTCAGATGAATGTGATCTTAAAGCCACAATGCCAGGAGAGACCGTGGTGGAGATCGGCCCCAGGTACAGAACCAGAGAGCTTTATTTTTTAATGACACGCACCACGAAACTCACTTGTTATTCTGATGGGACTTTCTCACCAAAATTATTGTCTCTGGTGTGTTTCTCACTTCTCATCCCTTATGAATGTACCTGTGTGCGCTCGTATGTTTAAAGGTTCTGACTTTAACTTTGTGCGTATTAACCCTCATCTGCAGCGCTGTGCTCTTTACAGGCTGAACTTCTCCACAGCCTGGTCCACAAACGCCGTGTCCATCTGTCAGAGTGCAGGACTGAGCCATGTGACCAGAGTAGAGCTGTCCCGCTTACATCTAATCAAGGTCTGCACCTCCACAGGGTGGCGCTGAGATGCCTCATGGGGAAAATGTTTATAAAAAAAGTCCTCATGTTATAATCTTCATTACTTAATCCTATAGTTGCCAAGAGTGGGTGGGGGGGAAGAAACATCCAGAAGAGGGCGCCGATCTGTCGCTGGGCACACATCCACTCATGCAGATACAAACTCTATATTGGGGCAATTTGGTGGAAGGGGTTGCATTGCTATGCAGGGAAGAATGTTTCAGTCATTGGGTGGATACATCCAGGAGAGGGCGCCAATCCGTCGCTGGGCACACATCCACTCACACAGGCACAAACACTATATAGGGGCAATTTAGACCGGCCACGTCACCTTGAATCCATGTTTTTTTTGTGTGTGGGAAAAGGGGGGGGTTGCATTTCCATCCAGGGAAAAATGTTTCAGGCATTGGGCGGATACATCCAGGAGGGGGCGCCAATCCTTCGCTGGGCACACATTCACTCACACAGGGCCAAACACTATATAGGGGCAATTTACAGTGGCCAATTCACCTTAAATCCACGTTTTTGGACACGTTGACACGACAAAAACTTCACCCAGATGGGGATTCGAACCTGGATCTTCAGTGCCGGAGAGACGGATGTGCTAACCACAAATTCATGTAATGCATTTAATTTAGTTAAAACCTGACAAATTGTGTGTTTCATAATCATAAATTCTGTGTAAATGTTATTAAACATATTTATGATATTATGGGATGTACTCAGGAGATGGAGCCGCAGGGAGGGAGCTGGGCTGTCCTAAAAAAGGGAAACCAACTTGCATTGCGATATTCTGGAGGTGTCCTCAAACTTTTGTCCATGTAGTTTCTGTGGCCCTTGAACCTCTCTGTGTTTTAGGATGAACAGGATGAGCTGAAGAGGAACGGCGAGCTGGACAGGCTGCTCAGCCTTCTGTACGACAGCATGACCGAGTGCATCTACAGCAGACCCATCACCTCCTTCTCAGTGGAGGTGCGACCGCAGGACGTGTTTGAGGTGGACATTCTGGGGGAGGGTCGTGCCGCTTTGGAGCGGGCCAATGAGGAGCTCGGTATGTTCTGCACACCACAACTTTGGAATGGTTCTCACATCCACTACCTGCGGTTTTTCAGACGTCAAGTGTTTACGTTGTTGTGTGTGGCGCTTTTGCATTTCAACATTGTCATTTGCGCTCCATTCATCCATTATCTTTCGCTTATTCCTTTACTAGGGTTGCGGTGGGGTTCCCCATGCCCATCCAGGGGAGAACATCTCAGGGCGCCAATCCATCGCTGGGCACACACTCACTCACACAAACACAAACTATACAGCTACACACACAAACACAAACTATACAGGGTGATTTTAGAGCATTAAATTGAGCTGGAATCCATGTTTTTGGAATGTGGGAGGAAACCGGAGAACCCAGAAAAAACCCACGCGGACACGGGGAGGACAACTCCACCCAGATCGGGATTTGAACCGGGAATCCCCAGCACTGAGAGGCGAACTTGCTAACCATTCAGCCACCACGCTAAAGTTTAAATTGCTGCCGTATATTTAAGCCCCACCTGTCAGTTCGTTTTCGGATGTCTTTGGTCTTAAAGCTTAAAACTTGTTCAGTGAGAAGTTCTGTTTTGTTTCCTCTGTATTGGACCAGGTTTAGCGTTCGACTCCTGGGATCTGGACTATTACACAGCCTTGTTCCAGAGAGTGAAGAGGAACCCGACCAGTGTGGAGTGTTTTGATCTCGCTCAGTCCAATAGGTGTGTATATTAAAGCAGTATGGCACAAGAGGGCGACATTATAGTGAATAAATCCAGAGAAAGAGGTGAAACTGAACTGATTTATTCACGATAATACACAACACCTTACTGCATTATAAAATAGTTTCAAATACAATATAATAAAAAAAAAAAAACAGGTTTGATTCATAAATATGTTTATTAAAAATAAATTTATTAATATCTAGTCTGTGTTTTGTAACTGGTTTCCGTTTCTCTAACACTGTGGTCACCAACATGGTACCCGTGAGAACCAGGTCTCCCACCAGGACCATGAGTCTCCCGCGAGTCTGTTCTAAAAAAATAGCTCGCCATAGCGACTCATATATTGCGTCTTATATTAGAGCTAAATTAGCAGGCGCAGAGAAGGTGAGGAAATCACTTATGCCCGCAAAAAAAAAAGAAAACATTTTCACAGTGAATGGGAGTTATTTGCCACTGGGAAATTTTCGTGCGTCTGCCTCATTTGCAGGTTAACTGTGGCGACGGGTGGATTGTCAAGTAGCGGCCCCATCCAGGGGAGGACGTCTAGGGTGCACATAGATATACTTTAGAATTAAGTATTAATAATAATTATAATTAATAATAATAATATATTAATATATAATTAAAGATGTATGGAGCAAATTTGTTCTTTAAGAAGTGTGTATCGTACTGGTAGCCCTTTAATCGCTTTCAGTGTAAAAAAGGTTGCTGACCCCTGCTCTTACAAGTAAATACTGCCATCTAGTGGTCAAATTGCAGAATTCAGGTTCATTCATTTATTATCTTCCTCTTAATCCTGTGCTAGAGTCGTGTTGGGGTTCCCCATGGCCAAACTCTGTCTCAGGTGCTGGCAGATACACCTAGAACAGGGCGCCAATCCATCACTGGGCACAAACACACACACTATATAGGGCAATTTAAAGCATTTAATTTACCTTGAATCCATGTTTTTGGAATGTGGGAGGAAACCGGAGAACATGGAAACTCCGCCCAGGTTGGGATTCGAACCAGCGGGAATTCCCAGCGCCGAGAGGCGAACATGCTAAGCCACCGTGCCGCCAGAACCCAGTTATAAAAAGTAATGAACATGCATTCATACAAATGTAAAGTGTGTGTTATTGTGAATAATCTCATGACTGGACAAATCGCTAAGCCAATCAGATGTAAGGACCGGAACGACTCAATCCGGTGTTATTAATCCGTGTTAATGTGGAACCTGCAGTGAACACAGTCGTCACTGGTTCTTTCGGGGCCGGATGGTGATCGATGGGCAGGAGCAGAGGGGCACACTGTTCAGCCTCATCATGGAGACGCAGCATCACAGCAATCCGAACAATGTCATCAAGTTCTGCGACAACAGCAGGTGAGAAACGGGAACGGAGCATCAGTCCGCATGCATGATGCCCATCGTCCTGCTCTGCACTGATGTCCTTACTGTAGACTGACCGGCTGCATCGTGTGTGTGTGTGTGTGTGCACAGTGGCATTAAAGGCATGGAGCTGGAGTGCATGTTCCCCACTGACCCTGCACAAGCCAGCTGCTATGAGACCAGATGCACCACCAGGCACGTCATCTTCACTGCAGAGACCCACAACTTTCCCACGGGTCAGAGCTCACACAAGCACATAACCCTGTTTGATCTGTCTGTATGTCAGAAATCCTTCAGAATAAATAAAGATTCTCCTGAAACACATCGGCACAGCCGGCATGGGGTCCGAATTCCTCCAGATGCAGAGGATTTTCCAGCCTTGTAATCTAATAAAGCTGGGATAAGCCTCTGAATCTTAACATGGCGTTGTTGTATTTCACCTGAACTCTAGGTGTCGCTCCGTTCAGCGGCGCTACCACCGGGACAGGAGGGAGAATCCGAGATGTACAGAGTGCTGGACAAGGTGGTCATGTGATCGCGGGGACTGCTGGGTACTGTTTTGGTAACCTGCACATCCCAGGTCCATGTCTTTTATCAGCTGTATTTATTTAAATTAAATGTTTGAGTGTTTGTGGTTTTCTGATTCATCTGACGGCTTTGTTTTGGTTCTCTCACTGCAGGTTTTCCTCTCCCCTGGGAGGAGGAGGGTTGGGAGTACCCTTCCAGCTTTGCTCCTCCTCTGCAGGTGGCTGTCGAAGCCAGTGATGGGGCCTCAGACTACGGCAATAAATTTGGGGAACCGGTGCTGGCAGGTGTGTAGATTTATTTTTGAAATGGAATATGATGATGACTCGGAATTGTCTCACGCCATATTTCCTGTGATGCCCATATTTGGGTCTAATGTGATTATAATTTGAATTATATATTTTTTTTGTTAAATTTTTGCAATTAAAAATCCTGATTCGACCCAGACTGGCAAATATGGTCTTATAAATCGTGTAGTTCCGGTCCTTAAATCTGATTGGCTGAGCTATTTGTTCAGCCGTGACATTATTGACAATAACACACACCTCTGAGCGCTTTACATTCATGTCAATGCGTGACATACTATCTATCCATTATCTTCTGTTTAATCCTGTACAAGGGTCGCGGTGTGGTACCCCATGCCCATTGGGGGGAGGGACGTCTCGGGCGCTGGGCAGATACACCCAGGACAGGGTGCCAATCCATCTCTGGGTGCACACTCACACACACACAAACACACTATACAGGGCAATTTATAGCATTCGATTTACCTTGTATCCATGTTTTTGGACTGTGGGAGGAAACCCACGCAGACACGGGGAGGACATGGAAACTCCACACAGTTACGGAATTTGAAACGGGTATCCCCAGCGCTGAGAGGCGAACGTGCCAACCACTAAGCCACTGTGCTGCCCGCATTTTTTTTCTGCCTCTAGATTGCAGTATTTGATTGTTAGGGAAACTGGAAACCTGTTATTCAGTGATCAGTGTTCACGTTAAAAACGTGATTACGTCGCAGAAGACCAGATCATTAACGATTTTGCTTTTAATAAAAATATTTTTTTGTTATGGTGTGTTTTTATAAAAGCAATAAGACACTTGAGGTTGTGTGTTATTGTGAATGAATCACAGGAACGAGGTGTAACTGTACTAACAACACCTTTTTTCCTGTGATTTATTCACAATGATGCCCCCCCCCCCTCCCCCCGCATGTTATTGCTTTATTAGCTAATATAACACCAACATTGTGATCAATTACACAAAACTATTTAATTTCTCCATTTTTACCATCAGGCTTTGCGCGGTCGTTTGGGATGCGCTTGGCGAGCGGGGAGCGTCGCGAGTGGATAAAGCCGATCATGTTCAGTGGTGGATTGGGCTCCATTGAGGATGCTCATGTGAAGAAAGAGACGGCGGCGGCAGGTCAGGAACCAGGTTTATAAATGTTACTGTATAGATCCAGAAAACGGTAAATTGGTAGCTTCTTCTTCATGTTGTACCCATTAATAGGGATGGAAGTGGTGAAAATCGGAGGTCCTGTCTATAGGATCGGTGTGGGTGGAGGTGCTGCCTCTTCCGTACAGGTAAATACAGACCATGATCTTCACCATAAACAGGAGCTCCTGTGTGTTTTGTCAGATTGGAAGTGGTTTAATAAAGTAAACCTTGAGAACCGAGGGGTGTCCCTGTGTGTGCTGCAGGTGCAGGGAGACAACTCCAGTGAGCGGGATCTGGGTGCGGTGCAGAGAGGAGATGCTGAGATGGAACAGAAAATGAATCGGGCTCTCAGGGCCTGTCTGGAGAGAGCCGCCGGAAACCCAATCTGCAGTATCCATGACCAGGGTGCAGGGGGCAATGGTAAGAAGGATGTCGGACAATACAAACATCAACAAACACAGGCAACTCCAAACGGCCCGCGGTATTAAAATGTGACATTTCTCGTTAGCTCGGTCAGAATGACTGTCGGAAAATTTTAATAATTCCGTACGTTTACCACCATTCTAATACTATCTGTCTGCCTCTGCGAATTGAGGACACATCGTCAGATATTCGGAGGCAGAGTAGTGGCTTTTGGTTATTTCTCATTAGTCTGCGATAAAAGCACCGACAGAAGAACTGCTTGACCGTAAAGTTCCATCCATTATCTTCCACTTATTCCTCTACTAGGGTCACGTGGGGTTCTCCATGTCCATCCGGGGGAGAACATCTCGGGCGCTGGGCAGAAACACAGAGAACAGGGCGTTAATCCATCACTGGGCACAAACTCACTCACACATTCATACAAACACACACTATAAGGGGCAATTTAGAGCATTCAATTTACCTTGAATCCATGTTTTTGGACTGTGGGAGGAAACTGGAGAACCTGGAGGAAACCCACGC
>JAOUQT010037373.1:0-11229 GCA_025769995.1 Xyliphius kryptos
TAGATTATTTGTGAATTTAATAAAACAAATTACAAATAAATATTTTATACTGCATATGACCTTGAGCTTTGGTCCAGTTGACTCAGTCCTTGTTGATAGTGATGCACATCACTACATGTTAAACCCTCACTGAGGATACTAGGGAGAAAGTGCAGTATAAACTTTATTAATAAATAAATAAATCAAATGTATTTATTATTTTAAAACCCAAATGTGCAGATATATATATTTTAATCTTACCTAACTCGGCAAAAAGCTCCTTTTTTGGCCAACCACACATATCGTATGCCTTTGAACACATAGTATCGCAGCAGTGATTTCTGGAAAAAGGAAAGAATAGTAAGGGCAGGAAGGGAAGAAGTAAAACAAAAAACAAAACTGAACTATACCTCATTGTTATGCAGCTGAACATTGTCTCTAGATTCACTCTCATCAAATTCCAGTTCTGCATGTCCTAAGCTGCAAAATTTAAATGTTAAGCATTGATCATAATCAAATTAAATTATGGCTACAGTGGGATTAAAATAGTGCTTGAAAAAGATGTAGTTCACTGATGATCAAAATGGACTAAACATCCACTAAACAATGTGTTGGAAAAATGTCATTTGCAATTGTGAAATTCGAGTTAGTAAATTAATTATTTTAAAAAAAAAAAAAAAACAATCTTCTATAGTTATTCTGTCTGGAGCGATCAATGTCTTTATTTTTTCTATATGATATTGTGCAGATAAAACGTGGCAAATATGCGATGTGGCCATAAATTTATATTCCTAACTGGACTATATTTACACTTTCCGTATCTCATATCTTAGCACCTTGCCCATTTGAGATGCTTTGGCAGAGCCCTATTGCATTAGTCAAAATATTCTTGAAATACTTTTAAAATACCACTGACTTGTCTTTACAGTTTATTTTTCAAAAGACAGTTAAGGGAATTTGGTGTAAATATAAAAATGATTACACTGGTTGATCTGTGATGTAGGCTATACTTCTCCAAAGGCCTTGGAAATATTATTAGAGCATATAGCATCATTAACCCCTAAATACCATAATTTCTCCTAAACTAAGATCCGTCTGCTTAAAAATGGTACAGGAGAATCACTGTGTGTAGCTGTAAATGGATAGTATTAAAGTACTAAATAACTGTGGCGCATGTAGTTTTGTTAAAACTCATTGTTTTTGATAGATGCATGTTTTAAAAAAATATACATCAAATAAAAGATTTTTAGACAAACTGTTCCATTAAATTTTTTTTAAGAATTCAATTATATTTGAATAAAGCTACTTTCAAACACAGAACTTTAAGTGACTGTAATTGAATGTTTTTTTCAAAACATTTTCTTTAATATAATGTTTAAATAATAAATCAATTAAAATACTTATTATGTACAACACTTTAGCACCATCAGATTTAATTTTAGTTACATACAGTAATTTACAGTACATACTTTTGAATATCATTTGAAAACCAGTAGCCTATAAACAATAAAGTTTATCGTCACAAAGATCAAATATGAATTCTCCTAAACCCACACATGCAGTGGCTTAAGAATAAACTAAGCAAATAAAAAATAAATCAAGATAAACAGACAATTTAATACATATTTACATATAACTTAAAAGAGAACTAGAAATTACTTAACACAACTGTGTTAGTTCTGGTTTCAGAAAAGGCTTGGCCTTCCACAATAAAATTTTGCCAGGTCAATGAACTCACATGACCCTTCTCAAAGTATCTTCTAATAGCCTGCTGCTTTTTCCTCTCACGCCGTTTCTCTGTTTTCTCTGTCTGTTAACCAGTTAATTTTGTCACTTTCTTATAACCTACACTTGACAGAAAATATATTAAGCATGAATGTTAATTTAAAATGTATTGTTTTAACAATGGCATCCCTGCCTTGATAACACTACCACCATAATGTTTTACAGAAGACATGTATGGTTCCAGGTGGCTTAGTGGTTAGCACCTTCGCCTCTCGGCACTGGGATTCCAGGTTCGAATCTCAATCTTGGTGGAATTTCCGTATTCTCCCTGTGTGTGTGGGTTTCCTCCGGGTTCTCCGGTTTTATCCCACATTCCAAAAACATGAAGGTAAATTGAATGCTCTAAATTCCCCCTCCCCAAACCCTCATAAAGTAATAAGCGGAAGATAATGAATGAATGAATGAATGTATGGTTCTAATTCTGGATTGCAATGTTTTCTTTTAACACAACACTACTCATTTAAATAAAAAAAATACTTGGGTCTCATTTTCACATTCAAAAATCTGGTCAATACTTAAGTAAGTTAATACTTAATAAGACTGCCTTTCACTTAAATCACAGTTGCAAGTGTTTTGTATCATGTCTTTACACATTCTTCTTTGCAAAAAAACTTAATCTCAGTCAGATTGATGGAGAGTGTCTATTTTTTTAAGTCTTGCCCCAGATGCTCAATGTGATTAAGATATTTGACCGGGTCATTTGAACACATGATTTTGCCTTGATCTTAAGTTAATCATTATAATGTAGCTCTGGCTGTATGTTTAGGGTTATTGCCCTGCTGAAGGTTAAAGCATCATTCCAATTTAAAGACTTTTGCAGCATTTTAACATATTTTCCTTTAGGACAGCCCTGTGGTTAGCTTCATCTTCCAATCAACTCTGATTAGCTGTTTTTGTCAATGCTGAAGAAAAGCATCCCCACAGTATGATACTGCCACCACCATGTTTCATAGTAGGGATGGTGTGTTTATGGTGATTACCATTCATTTTCTGCCACGCATAGCATTTTGCATTTAGGCCTAAAAGATAAACTTCTTCATGACTTTATCTGACCAAAGAACCTTCTTTCACATAATTTCACCTACTTGATATATAGCAAACTGCCAAACAAACTTCTTATGGTTTGTGTTCATAAATGGTTTTCTTATTGCCACTTTTTCATGAAGGCCAGATTTGTAGAGTAAATGATTAATAGCCAGTGTTATACTATTTCAGGGCCAGAAATTGTGCTGGATACAGAGAATGAATAGATATTTATATTGTATTTTATTTTATTATTTGTTATATGTAAGCCAGTGGGTTCATGTAATACTATAATCTGTGTGCAAGAACATATTACAAGTGGTATGTGCGATACTTTTGGTGCAATATTTAATAATAAAATATTGTAAAAGAAAATATTGCATTTATTTGGTGTAATATTTCATTTATCTCAAGTAATAAAGTTTTCTGATTAGTTACACTATTTCCACTAAAGAGTAGTATAAAGAGCTACAAGGTTAAAAAGCATACTATTTAAGTTTAAAAGAGGCTGCGCCTAGATAAATAATAAATTAAAATGCCTGACGACTAATATAAAGCGCTTGCAACATAGAACATTTAGAATAGAACATCACTGATTACATGTACAATTTTAATATAATTTACTATAATTTTATATAAAGTATTTTAGTTTTAGATCAATGATAATGTTATATATACTGTTTATAGATACATTTACAGCAGTCACATAGATATTTTGTGACTGCAATGCACAAGAGATGCACTAAAGAGAAAAATGTTGAATGGAGGATGTTGGTTCATCCAATTCTGTACAGTTACAACATCATTCAGTGCTATGGCTTGACCATGTGATGCTAGGATATTTTCTAGCTGTTTAATTGCTAAAAATTTATTTTCAGAAAAAACTTTTTAATAGAATATATGCTACTAATATGTACAGACCATCTCTGCGATGTAACGATTTCTAAAGAAATATATTTTTACCCATGTCAACACAGCCTGTTCATCAACTTGGCTTTTAAATTGTGAATGGAAAGTAAATAATAAATACGTGCATTAACTATGAACATTGAAAAAAATAAGATTAAAAATCCTAACGATAATTTTTTTATTTTTATTTGCATTAAATGTCTTACCTTCCTGCTTCAATCTCTTCTGTTTGTACATAAATGACAAACTGTTCCCCATGACTGTCCTACAAAATCATTAATGACATTTGTTAACTGTTCTTGTCATTGATAATAAATTAACTCATCTAAAGTTACACTCATTTTATATATAAATGAGATGAATATTATATTTTCAGGTATTTTTAACATTTTAAGTGACTAAAACAGAATAGTTTACCCTTAAGAGCAATGTGTCAGCCAGAGGAATGGGACAGGAGGAGCAGCGAGCCAGAACACTGAGCCGAGGACGCCATTTAAATAAAACTAAAAGCAATCCTAGAGAACACAAAGCTCCAAAGTGGCAAAGCCAAATCTTCCAACAAACTCTTCTGTACCCCTGTACATCCTAATATAGAAGCAAAATACTAGTTTTATTACATTTTCATGATAACCATAATTACTGATTTGCTTTAGTGGCCTGGTTGTCATTTAGAATTATGTTTAATAATATCATTTACAATGTTCAAGGAATAAAATGCTAAAGAAAATTAACTCTTGCATATAAAGAGACAGTAAGGTAGATTTTTAAATGATGTAAAAATGCTATTATTAACAGTCTGCATACCATGTGAGATACAGAAAGAATTTCTTCTCCAGACCCCGAATCCAGGAAGGCTGATGCTAGTTGCACAGGGCCCGACCCACTCGGCCTCTGGCAACAGCTACCTGCAGGGGAAAGAATAAATTAAAACATTTCCTTCTTCTATGGTATAAGCAGCAAATAAAGTCAAGATCAAATAAGCACTGATGTCACTTAACATACACACCTCATCAGTAAACATAAGAGTGTGTTTATTTAAACCATCAGGCTCAGTAAAGCAGAACTTCAGCAGGATTCTTTTTTTTTTTTTTTACAGCTTAAAGTATGTAAACTTCTTAAAAACCTTAACACTAGCAGGAACTTTCAAGACAGATTGATGTTTGGCTATTGTTATGATTAGTGCTGCTGATCCATGTGGAATGTGCATAATGAAAATGGATTTTATTCTAACCACATCAATTAATCATCTAGAATAAATATACAGTACACTGGTATGGCAAACTAGACACTACAGACATTTGTATAACTTGCACAACACTGTAATTTCTGCAGCCATGCAGTTTGTAACCAAGAAAAACCTATCAAATAACATTGTAACTATCACAGGTTGCTTAAAAACCCCCTTTGTTTTAGGATAAATATTATTTTCTTTTAACACAGATACTTTGATCAGCATTATAACCCTTCCAGAATAATCATCTATCATCTAACAACATCTATTTGAATCATGTTTTTATTTATAAATGCATGGATTTGCCAGCACATAAAATTGCTAATATAATTCACAAACCAATGTTCTTGTTGTTTATGATTACATACTCTGGTGTTAAAAAATTATAGTGTTCAAAAATTTAAGTAAACATTTTTGTTTACTTGATTGATTCAGCTTTATAGTCATTGCTCTGTACAAGACAACGAAATGCTGTCAGCATCAACCAGAAGTGCAAATTGTGCAGATATACAAAGGGCAATAATAATAATAATAATATATTACACAGATATTGATTAATAATTCTTATGGTAAGTTGTTACACCAGTGATGAACACAGCCATACAAACATTTCATGTTTATAAGTTGCTCTGATTTTACTCTTTATAGGTAAAATTAACATTGTTCTTTTATCCTATAAACTACTGACATGTCTCTGAAACTTCAAGCAAAAATTTTGTATATTTGCAAAAAATGAAAAATGGTCAAAATAATGGTGGTTAGCACATCCGCCTCTTAGCACCAGAATTCTGGGTGGAGTTTCCATGTTTTTCCTGTGTCCGGTGAACCTAACTTACCCTTATCTAAATAGTCCCTATTTTGTGTGAATTAGTTTGCGCCCAGAGACGGATTGGCACTCTGCACTGGGTCCATCTGCCCAGCGCCTGAAACTGTCTCCCCTGGATGGCATTGGAATTCCCCCATAACCCTGGTAAAGGATTAAGCAGAAGAAAATGAGATGGGATGTTTCACAGATAAAAATACTGGATACAGTGTTTTCCTTTCTCATGGCTCTTATCATTCCAACCAAAAAATCTATTTAGCCTCATCTGCCTACAAAACATTGTTCCAGTAACCTTCAGACTTGTTCATGTGATCATTATTTAACTGCAGACAAGCAACAGTGTTCTTTTTGAAAGCAGTAGCACTGACTTTCGCCTTAAAACCCTGCAATGTGCAGTATGAAACTGTTGTTCAGAATGCATCTGAGTCTAATTTATCTAATAGGGTTTGAAATGTTTTGCCACGTGATTGTAAAAAGAAATGATTACATCAAACGTTTATCTTAACTTGGTTTTTCTTTAAGAACGTGTTTAAATATTAGGTAAAATTTTAAGTGAAGTTTATGTAGAAATCTAAAAGGGTAAAAAGCTGTCAAAAAATGCTGCGGATCAAACTTTCAAACACATTTTAAATTGACTTGTAATTTTAGTTTTATATATATATATATTATTTCACAAATACATTAAATACACAGAGCATAATATAGAAGTACATGTTAAATGATGAGATCACATTTAACAATGTTGTTTAGTAGTAGAAATAATACAACAAATGTATAGTAGCAGAATGAGCAGAATGCATATAAGCAATAAAAAGGTGATTTGTTAAATATTTTTTTGTCTAACAGCATAAAACAACTTTGTTCTTGTTTAAGTTGTATGGTTGATAATTTCAAAAGATTAATGAACACACACACACACACAAGACACTTTAAAAGTTAAGAATGCAAAACGTTCAACATTCAACAACACGCCCAGGTCGAACTAATCCGGTTTTCCCAGATACAAGTGTATAGATAACAATACTTCACATCATAGAAAAATACCATGTGATGTCAAATATAAATATTGTTTTTAGTCTTACCCCTTTGTTGTCTGTCCTTATTAAAACGGTATGGACTTAATTTGCTTTCCTGAGTAAAGAGGTAAAAATCTAGTCAGAGCTATAATTCAGACACTGGGTCTTCCTGCTGCTTTAACTCTCAGCTTTAACTCCACCTACATTCTTTCATCAAAGCTTTAAAGCCCTCCTATTAACACAGACCTGCCATCCTTCTTCAGTCAGATCAACTGGCTGTACATACCCAAGCATAGAACACAAATTGCGAAATGGACTTAACAAGTCATGATCAGAAAATTTGCAAAAACTAAACAAATACATATATTTACATTACAACTTTAATGAATTTTGGTATTTTTAAAAAAATTCCTGGTAGAGCCTTGTAGGTAAACATGGTGACTGGGCAAACTTTTAGATTATCAAACAGCAACATATGATGCTAGCAAAAGAAAACGTCAAAGTAAAAGGCATTTACATCATACTTTGCCTATATGCAAGGTGTGCATATGTATTTACATTTCGACTCAGATTTAATTTGCTTTATAATACATACTCAGTTTAAGAATTAGGCAATAATGTCCTCAAATGATATTTTGCTTTAAAGTGAGCATAAACACATGGCTCTATAATTCAGCATTATAAAAGAGTAGTTTAAAAAAATAAAAATAAAAAATGTAATTTGATCGGGCAGTAGCCAGAGGGCCTTGGTGTCGTGATCCTCGGCTGTTAAACTGGCATCAGGAACTTGGAACGTTACTTAACTGGCGAAAAAGGAGCCTGAGCTGGTGGGGGAGGTCGCATAGCTTTGGCATTGGAACTAAGCTCCTTGAGAGAGGCGGGACTCTGTCCTTTTCTGGAGTTGCCAATGGTGAGAGGCATCGGGCAGGTGTGGGTTCTTGTGGGTCGCAGAGGCAAAAACCTGGGTGTGAAAGGAATTCAGTGAGGAAGTGACTTTCGGTCGGCTATAAGAAGATTGTGGTAAAATGTCAGGCGACTCAGGAGGGGAAAGCAGTGTGCCACTAACACAGTATATAGTGGAGGTGATGCATCATACTTCAAGAACCTTCTCAAAGATAGTCGATAGTCGAACCTCGGATTCAGGAGGAGCAACGCGGATTTCGTCCTGGTGATGAATTACTAGACCAGCTCTTTACTTTTCCCAGGATCCTTGAGGTGTTCATGGGAGTTTACCCAACCAGTCTACACGTGCTTGGTGGACTTGGAGAAGACATTTGACTGTGTTCCTCGAAGTATTTTGTGGCGGGTGCTTCGCGAGTATGGGGTACATGGCTCCTTACAAGCGGAGTAGGAGTTTAGTTCACATGACCAACAGTCAGACTTTCCAGTGAGAGTTGGTGTCCGTCAGGGCTGTCCTTTTTCACCAATTCTGTTCATAGTATATATGGAGAGGATTTCTAGATGCAGGCAAGGGATGTATTGTGTCCAGTTTGGTGACCTCACCATCCCATCACTGCTGTTTGCAGATGTGGTCCTGTTAGCATCATAAAGCTGTGAACTTCAGCTCTTGTTGAACCGGTTTGCAGCCAAGTGTGAAGTGGCCGGGATGAGAATCAGCCCCTCCAAATCTAAGGCCATGGTTATCAGTCGGAAGACGGAGCAGGAGATTGACAGGCGGATCGGCGCAGGGTCAGCAGTGATGCATACTCTGTACCAGTCTGTCATGGGAAAAAAACAAGCTAAGCCACAAGGCAAGGATGGCAAATACAAGCGGCCGAAATGGGTTTCCTCCTCAGGGCGTCTCCCTTAAGAGATTTGGTGAGAAGCTTGATCATCCAGGAGGGACTCTGAGTAGAGCAGCCACTCCTATGCATCGAAAGGAGCACGTTGAGGTGGTCCAGGCATTGAGTAATGATGTCCCCTGAGTGCCTCCCCAGGCCTTGGCGATATACTGAAAGTGTATTATCTCATGAAGGTCTGGATTTGGAATCATACTCAAAATCAAAGTGGAAAATCAAATGGCAAGCTGATCCAACTTCAGTGGAAATTCCTTAAGACAAGTTAAAATGAGGCTCAGTAGTGTGTGTGGCCTCCAAGTGCCTGTATGACCTCCCTACAAGGCCTGGGCATGCTTCTGATAAGGCGGCGGATGTTCACTCCTACGGCCCCCTTCATGTCTCCTGGTGTACTGGCCTGTCTCTTATTATCTGCTCCATGCTCTGGACACTGTGCTGACAGAATCAACAAGCCTTCTTGCCACAGCTAACATTGATGTGCCATCCTGAATAAGCTGCACTACCTGAGCTACATCTGTGGGTTGTGTATGTTAATTAGGTCATAATTTAGAGCATAAGAGTAATGATGCATTTTATTTTTGCTAGATGGGGAGGGGTAATATATTAGTCCTATTTTTACTTTAGACTTTTAAACTAAATTTAATGGCAAAAGAAAAAAAAGCTGTGAAAAGCTGTGGCCATCAGCCAAAATTTTTTTTTTTTTTTTGGTCCAGTTTCAACTTTGGCCAAAAAGGTTCATTTTGGTGGATCCCTAAAGGATATTGTGGTGCGAGGGCGTGATAGTGAATTTTGCAGATAGAAGGCAGGCTAGGGATGCAGATTGGGTAAATGGGAACACAAGCCTGGGATCGATGTTACAAATAATCTCTCTTCCTGTGTCACAGGAAAAGAGGCCTGAAGCGGGAAGATGGGAAAGAGAGCATGATCTGTGTCCCTAGCCTGCCTCCTGTCTGTAGACTCTGCACATCACTTCCTCACATAAAGTAATAAGCCACCGTAGCTCTTAGAGCAAAGTTTGGTGTGCTTAACAAAAGTGATAGAAAGGCCAAGATGTGGAGAAAGAAAGGGGATTTTCATGACTCAAAACATCCAAGTTTTTACAGGACTGCTTCTGAAACGGGCTTAGTGCTTATCGATGATGTAAACTTACCTAATGGTAACAGCAGAATTTTAAACATGATATTTAACATAACATTTATACATTTAAAGAAATGCCTCTATATTAATGTAAAAATACAGTTTATAATGCAAAACAGACATACGACCCAGCAAAAGACTTTGGGGATGAAGATCCCAGACCCCTGAGCATGTATTTCCTTTCTAAAAATAAGACTAAATAATAATATCATTTTTATTATTTTATTTATATCACAGGATTGAATGCACATTTTGTGTAAAACTGGATCCTATGCTCAGAATGACTTTAGGAATTTAAGGATTTTTTTTTATTAATGTTCCATAAGCTAGTATCGCAAAGTGAATACAAAAGCACTGCTTAGAGACAATTTGAAATGAAATTCAAGCTGAAATACTAAACAAAAGACTGGTTCTGCTGCTTAGAAGAATAAAAGGTTTACTGAGAAAGCAAATGAAAAGGTATCTTAAACTAAGGTGTAAAAGAGAGACTGAGCAATAACAACTTCAAATTTTACATATAAGTACATATCACATATCAAGTACATATTATCAAACAATGGGCCTTCGAAACAAGTTTTTTGTCTGTTTTGGGTTTGTACCACCAGTAGGAATGATAAAATCCTGACTTCCGAGGGACAAGTTGGATTTAATAGGCGTAGACTCTCACGTGACAAACTGGAAACTAAGAAAAGCTCACTGAACTGTCACCTAAAGATTAAAATTGAGAAAACTAAGGAGCTGGTGGTGGATTTCCCCAGGCACAGTCGCCATCTTCCAACACCAGTGAACATCCAGAGAATTAAAAATGACATGGACTCTTATACCTACCTGGGTATTCACCAACAAAAAACTGAACTGGTCAGACAATACTGCTACACTTCCACTGCTACACTATAAATGACAGAACAGGCTCTATTAGCTGAGGGGATTAAGGTCGTTTGGGGTGCAGAGGCTAATCCTAAAGACCTTTTTTGACACTGTGGTGGAATCAGCCATATTTTATAAAGTGGTGTGCTGGGAGCATCACTAATGCAAATAGGAACAGAGTGGATAAACTCATTAGGAAGGCCAGCTATGTCCTGGGGGAACCCTTAG
This sequence comes from Xyliphius kryptos, assembly GCA_025769995.1. NCBI lineage: Eukaryota > Metazoa > Chordata > Actinopteri > Siluriformes > Aspredinidae > Xyliphius > Xyliphius kryptos. The sequence continues at coordinate 10,795 of JAOUQT010037373.1, forward strand.
ACCTGGTGCAGGTGGTGGTAGAGAGGAGGATGCTAAAAAAGCTAGTCACTCTTATGGACAATTAATCAAACCATGTATGAGACTCTAGAGGCACTTTTCCAATTACTGTCACTTCACTGCTGAGAATGTGAATTTCCCCATTGTTGGGCTAATAAAGGCTTATCTTACTTTAAATTGACATATGGGAGGATTTTCTATGCCCAAAATTCACGATTTGGTTCATACTGTGGCATGGTTCTGTACGATTTTGGTAGTGTACAGCATATGGAACAGATCACAGCTCACTTCTTGCGGCATCACTGTATTGCGGGTTTGTTTTTTGGTATTTTTTGCTAATATATGTTGCTAAATCTTTGTAGGTTTAAGAGTTAAGAAAGTGTTCAATAGCATATGAATTGTTTATATAAGTGTGGGAGGGGTTTATGAAGCCTCTAT
>JAOUQT010037387.1:0-11228 GCA_025769995.1 Xyliphius kryptos
CCACTTTGATTTTGAGTATGATTCCAAATCCAGACCTCCATGGGATAATCATTTTGATTTACATTTTGTTCATTTTTTATGTTATTTTGTTCTCAACGCATTCCACTATCTACTACATAAAGATTTTATTTACTGAAGAAATATTTTAAAGAAATATTTTATTCACTGAGATCTAGGATGTGTTATTTTTGTGTTCCCTTAATTTTTTTTGAGCAGTGTATTTAACTGTATTTTTGGGTTTATTAAAAAAGTGTCACAAAGCCACAGGATTTTAAGGCACTCACAATTGATACATTTTTAGATTTCCCATGTTCTCCCATGGCCGCATGGGTTTTCTCTGGGTTCTTGGGTTTTTGGTAAATTGGCTGTTCTAAACTGCCCCTATAATCTGTGTGTGAGTGTGCCCAATGATGGATTGACACCCTCTCCTCAATGTATTTACCCAGCGCTCAAGATGTTGGGCTCCCCTGGATGGGCATGGGGAACCTCCCCGCGATCCTCATAGAGGATTAAGCAGAAGATAATGAATGAATGGATAAGAAATAATAGCTTAAATTGCTGAGGGACATTTAAGTTTTTTAGTTCTGTTAAATTAATAAGTAAAACAAAAAAAATTTAAATTGGCTTTAAATTAAATATAAATATTTGGTGACACTTAAACTAATGCAGCCGCTGATGAGTTTTGTGAGCAGTTTTAAGGATCTTAGTTGACCTGTCAAGGTTACTCTGAGTACGTGGGCCATAAATTGATTTTTGTAACATGCCTCATGTGATGTCAATGATAATAAATACTCTTTGAATCTCTTTGAATTTTTGACCTGAACTCCAAATGGAACATTTCCCTATTCCAAACCAGTGACAGTCTTAATGTGAAAATTCCAAAGTACACGCTATTGAAACAAAGTTTTGTTTTTACTGTGGGACTGCACAGTCTTTCTGTTCCTCTTTTTCTCTTCTTTAATTTTACGTTTTTCGCGTTCCAATTTGGACAGCTGGGTGTCTGGTTGGACATAATAAAATCAAGTGCGGTTAATGTATGAATTTTTGTAAAAATTTTTAATTTATTATTTTCTTTTTATTCCCTTCGATCCTTTTGTTTTTTAGAAACAAAGCATTATAATTAGAATAACAGTTAGTGCTGCGGTATAATTTACCTTCATGTTGTTTAGGAGAGGGATAAGGCATTGTAGCAACACTGTAGATATCTTCTGTCTGAACTTGCAGTTTCTGATACTCATTAGCTGCATCATCATTTACATTAATCATGGCTTTAATAATAAGAAACAATAACAGAAAATGGTTTATCTGGACTGAAATCATTAACGGAAGAACTATGAATTAACTTTGAAAAAGCATATTAAAGTACATATGGTTAATTAAAATATGTAATGTATTTAGTGTTAGCAAACTCAGTTTTCATTCTTTTGTTATTTTTTACCTTCAATCTCAGGCATGTTGTCTTCTGTATCCTCATCATTTCTCTCTTCTGTTTCAGCGATTTCCTTCATTTCCATCTCAGTCTCCATGTCTCATGAAAAGTTCTGTCCTTTTTTATGATTTAATTTATATATGGTTAGTTTAACATAAGTCTACAAACGCAGTTATTGGAAGTTAGTAACAGATTTCTGAACATTTTACCTTGTTAAGAATCCAAAGAAAAAATGATGAATGCTTTGGAAGATCTTACTCATGCACTGTCTAACTTTCTTCACACTTCCTCATTCACTTTTATTTCAACACTTTATCGAGCCACACTTCTCTCTTCTTACATTTACTTTTGTATTTACCAATGGTCATTAATATGGAATGGGATAACATGCCTCCCGAAACAAAAGTCACGTGAATTTATTATAGTGCGATTTCGGTTCTGTAATACGCCTAATATGTAAATTTATTTTCATATACATCAGCAGGGATCTCATCTGCTCTTGTAGCACATCACAGCAGCATCTCTTTTTGCAGTTTTACTCATAAAAGCAGCATCGCATTCAGTGTTAATCACCTAATTCTCAGCAGTACTGCAAACACACACACCAAAAACAAGGGTACAATACAGATTAAGATGTAATGCCATATGTCTCATACATATTGTTTATCAAATGCTTTGTTTAACATTTTTGTGCAGTAACATGTTTTGCTAATTATTTTATACAGTGCAACTGTTAAGACAGGAAATACATCTTGGGTTTCAACCTTTAGCTGTACTAAGACGTTTTAAGATTTATTAAATGATATTGTAAAGTGAGGCTAATGAAAGTGTACAGTTTAAGGGCCTATAAATGATTTTGCCTCTAATTAGTGACTTTGTAGGGGTTTTGTGTGTTTTTCTTATAACTTAAATAACATACATATTCAAAAATACGATGGAATTTTACATACATACGGCATTTTCACACAAAATATTTGAAGATGAATTGGAGCTAATGCTATAATTAACAACGATGTTTTGTAGAAATCAGGAATTTTTTTTTTTTTGCCACAGGTTGTTTAAGTAATTTATTTTAGAGAATATTCATTCATTCATTATCTTCCACTTAATCCTCTATGAGGGTCGAGGTACCTTTGCCTATCCAGGGGAGACCATCTTGGGGACTGGGCAAATACACCCAGGACAAGACGCCAGTCCAGCACTGGGCACACACACACACATTATAGGGGCAACTTCGAGCAGTCAATTCACATTAAATCCATGTTTTTAGACTGTGGGAGGAAACTGGAGAACCAGAAGGAAACTCATGGCGACATGAGGAGAATATGGAAATAGATTGGAATTTGAGAGACGAACATGTTAACCACCAAGCCACCGTGCAGTCCTATTTAGAGAACAGTGAAATTCAATTTGTACTTAATTTTTTAGCCGTATGTTTAGATCTTCATTCATCTTATTACATCAATGTGCAAAAGTCAAAGGGACTGTACAGAATTATATTTAAGCAGTTTAAAAAAGACAGTTCTATTAGATTACAATACTGCACATATGCATTGATATTAAACTCTGATGGATGACTACTGTTGATGTAAATCAACTTTTTTAGATTTTGAAAGTAAAAATTTAATTATGGGTAATTAATGCAAATAGTTTTGGTTAATTAGAGCAGAAATTTTACTTTAAGTGATACTGGACACTATGGAAAGAAGTTCAAATATGAAAAATGAAAATAATTAAATATTGTAAAATGACTTACTTAATTCTAATCATGAAAAAAGTGTTTGTTTCTAAACAAATATATTTCTTACAGATTTTAAATATATTTTTATTGGTAACATTGGTGTAATCAGTAAACACTTCCTAATAAAAAATTTTGAAAAGTTCAAAGTGTTGTAATGCTTCCTGTATTGACATTAACAAGTTTCATTTTCATTTTTCCAAAAAGAAATAGCAGTATCTTGTAAATTTTTTGGAATCATAAGGCAAACCTTTGAGAACAAATCCAAGATTAGTTAAATTAGTGGATGACTCCACTCTCAGTACTAAAAGCTTTATATTACTTTAAACATTCTAATAATTGTTTTACTTTTAATCTCAAGAAGTATTTGTAGAGTCATTTTATAAGGACAAAACTTCAGTATCTCAAGCATGTGTCTTAAGCAAAAAGTAATATTTAATTATTAAAATTTGAAGATTGGGGGTTTGAGACCAGTAACCCCAATGTGACCCTTAAGCCTTGATGCTTCAGGTGTGCTGATCCAGGTGTGCTCATATACCTAAACCATCAAAATGGGATAATTTTCACTTTGGTGAAGTGTTTGTAATATGACCTCATTTAGAAGTTTCAGTCTTACTGGGAAATTATTTTAAGGGGAACCTGTAATGCACAGTCTAGATTCCTCACGGTCTCTGTCAGACAGGGTATGTAGTTTTGTTATTGGGAAACCGTTTGTGATGCTTATTAAATAGAAATCATACACAATTCATAAAGATGTGTATTTCTAAAGTAATGCTTAAAATTTGTGCCCCATTCAATTACTGACTTCATGCACAGAATGGTTAAAATATGAGTCCAAATGAAATAAAAATGTAAAACAGTGATAGCACAAAGGCACTTTATATACTACAGCTGGTTTTACTCTCTGAGATGTCAGTGCTTCAATAACTTTATTATATGTCGTACTGTACACATTTAAGTTAAAACTTAATAAAAATGTTGTTTTAAAATACTGGATTTAGTTCATACTCAATACTGAAATAAATCCATTTTGATCCTACCAAAAGCTTAATAGCATGTAAGGAAGAACACAAAGGATTTTTTAAATCATTTGAGAAAGCTGTTTCTTCAGAAAAAGGTTTGCCTTGTAGCTCAAGGTTGAAAGCAACCATTTTGCTTTAATGAACAGTGCAACATGGATTCAGCTATTGTATGTTGTCCACTAGAGGACACTATTCTTGTGATTAAAATGCATACATTTGTTAGCCCGTCTGTAGGGAACTAACAAAAAAACAGGGCCTTCCATATATACTTCATCTCTTTTAATTCATGTTTAAAACACTTAACTGACCTGCATTTTTCACTGGTGTGTTACAAACAATAAGCATTTTAATCATGAACATTGCTGGAAGCCTGTGATCACTTACATCAGCTGCACTGTCTTACTTTGTCTCAGATCTAAATCCATTTTAATGCACATTTTTTATTACGATTTGCTCATACATCTTTCATCAAACAAAAAAAAATCAAATTATTATGTAATTAACAAACTCAACAAAGCATTTCATTAAATTAGGGGTGCACAAACTTTTGTATGTTCAAATGCTTTATTAAAAAAGCTTCATAATGTTAAACCCTGTAATTGCCGCTAAATGCTGAGGGCAAAAACACGTTTTACAATTTAAAATGTACATGTAATGTATTCAACTCATCCGCATTCATTTAAGAATAATAGTGGTAAATTAATGATCAGCAGTATACTGCTCTCTTATTTGTCTTTGTTGCACTCTTTCTGACCGACCATCACTCTCTCCTTCTCTCTCCATTTCCTTTGTACCATTTCAGGCTCCATACACACTCTCATTGCTGTAAGTCATGTACAGGAACAGGTCTTCCTCATGGTGTTCCTATGACAATATAAATAAGGGTTAAAAACATTGTTGCTTAGCAATAATTCAGGATAAACCAAATGTAAACACTTCATTTAAGAAAAACTGAATGTAAGAGTACAGTCCACGTCATCGGAGCCAACTATTGTTGTCCCTACATTATTTTAGTACATTTTTCATTTCAGCAGTTTCAACAGTTTATCAATAGAAATAGTGTTTATATTATCAGGAAATAAAGATGGACAATACAGTAGACAATATATCGGTGGGCATGTTATGACATCACAGAGGTGTTATTTAATCTATCATGACTAAGAGGTTGGATCGCAGTAAAAAGCTAAGTGTTGATATTTGACAGTGACGTATTTGCATAATATGTTTTTGGCAAAAAGATTTTGCCTTAAAACCACTTAATATATAGAAATGCAGTTATGTATGCAAATTACACACAAACCTAAATGTGAAACCTACCATTTTACAGAATTACATTTAGTTGATGTATTTATTAAAATACTTTATTAAAACGTGTAGTGACGTCTTTAAATCTGAGCCATTGGTCCAGCTAGGACATTACTGACAATAATGCACTGACTGCTTCACATTCCTATTAATGCATAATATATAATACATCATACTAAATCATGTACCATAAATGGAAATACAGGTTAATAAAAACAGCCAATTCCCAATAAGCACCAAGTCCGTATTCTGTTATTCAGCGATTAACATTCACTTTATAAACTTTATAAATAATTTATTTACATGTCCTCCATAATCCCCTTCATAATTTTTGGCACCCCTGGTTAAATAATATAGGAAAGCAATGCAAAAAAAAAAAGAGGTTTAGGGTTTTTAAACAAACATTAAGAAATAAATATTTTGAATACAATCATTTTTGCCACGATAATTGCATTGCATCCGATGCTTTGCATTGCACTTGTGGATGGAAGCATGGAAACCCTTTCCATAAAGCTCTCTGTGCACTGTTCATTGGCTAATCTAAAGGCGTCCTTGGAGTTCTGTAGTGATTGACTATGCATAAAGTTGGCGACCTCTTCTCACTATGAGCGTCAGCATTTGCTGTCAGTACCGTGGACTCTCCGTGGACTACCACTTTGTGACTAAGTGATATAAATAATTTATTTTAAGGTTTTCAAGAAATTTTAACTAGGGATGACAATACAGAGGGCGCTCTATAAATCAAACCTGTGAGTATTTTTCGTGCATTTGTAACTAAAAGCAATAAGGCACACGAGGTTGTGAATATTGTAAATAAATCACAGGAAAGAGGTGTTACAGTACCCTGCTTCACGTCATGCCTAACACCACCTCTTTTACGTGATTCATTTCACAATATTACACACTCTCACCTACCTTATTGCTTTAATTCATATTTCCTTCCACTCTATAAATTATAAAATATTTAGACCACATCCACACTTATTTCACTTCTTATGTAATAGTAATTTCTGACTTAAATACATCATTTTAAAACACAATTTTGTCACCTAGTGTCATATCCAATGGTTTTAAATAATGGTGTTTTTAAATGTGCAAAAAAAATGATGAAAAGAAGATTTTGTACTGCTGTGTTTTATTAATTACTCCTAGTAATATTAATTACCTCATACACAAGAGAGAGAGGAGAGCTGGAGGGAGGAAGGGAATTTTTAACAAAGAAGAACAAAGCTTCCTCTGGTCTCATGGAAACTCGCTGTCTGATCAGGAAACACAGCTGTCCAACTAAGCAAAAGATACAAAAATCATGAGCATAGTGCATGAGCGCATTAAATCAATGGTACAAAGCGGAACAATGCTTCTGTGTTAATGACAGCCAAATTAGCATTCTGAAGATTTTAACTAATGAATTAACAAGAATAACTAGCACACAAATGATGAGAAAATCACAGCTGCTTAAATAAAACTGATTAGTTTCTTCATAGTGGGACTTTGCTGTAACTGCTGCCTACCTGCCAAATGCCAGAGAATTGTAAATACTCTCTTTCCTTATATTTATACCATTTATTATTTTTCTTAATTTAATATTTTTTTTGTCATGAATTACTTTGGCGCCATCTACTGGATTCTGTGTTTGTGCTCCCAGTTCAGTAATGGATTCGATTTAGCTGTAATCCCGTCACGTAACTTCTCTTTGAATGGATTTAGGTCCTTTCTCACTTGTGTTTAGTGTTGGACCTTTTTTGTGTGAAACATGTTGTTTGTCGTTTTTTGGTTACTGGCTGTATTCATCCGGTGTTCTCTGCAATAAAAAAGACTCAATTAACTACAGCAGCTTCTGGAGCTTGTCCGTCTTTGCCTATGTGGTGGCAGACCCTATATTTTTTTTCTTTTTTTTCTGTCCTACTTTTCTGTACATTTTACTTGATTATTTTCATTTAATATATTCCTTTATACATATAATATATACATTTTCTTTCATTATTCATAAACCAAAAAAGAGCAAAGTTTACCCAGGTGTGTTAGAAACCTGTTGCTTGCTTATCTGCACACTATGTGCTACATCTGTTGTCATTTTTAGTGACTTAATAAGCATGATGAGCATGTGATCTGTGTAAATCCCTTTGATTGCATAAGCATGCTCTGCTATACTGCAACAACCACAGCACCAGCAGGTACACATACAAAGAAACAATGTCACTGTCTCCATGTCTTGTTGCTCGATCAATACCAACTGTAACAGCAGGCTTTACCAAGTGCATGTAAGAGTATCCTGCACTGAGAAAGGAAGCTAAATTATGTTATAGCGCACAATATTGTAGAGTGTGGAGCCTTGGTGAATGCAGGACAAATGCTATTGGTGTTTAGCGCAGTGGCTAAGGCAGAATAGGAGTAGGACTAAACACCACCTCCGTTTTGTACGTTCCACCAACACACTACAGGTGCTGGTCATAAAATTAGAATATCATAAAAAAGTTTATTTATTTCAGTTCCATTTGGTAAAACTTGTATATTATATGTATTCATTACAGATGAATTCAGACAGATATATTTCTAATGTTGTTTTTTTTTTTTATGATTATAACTGACAACTAATGAAAAGCACAAATTCAGTATCTCAGAAAATTGTGAAAAGGTTCGATATTAGACACCCGGTGCCACACTCTAATCAGCTAATTAACTCAAAACACCTGCAAAGGCATTTAAATGGTCTCTCTGTCTAGTTCTGAAGGCTACATGATCATGGGGAAGACTGCAGACTTGACAGTTGTCCAAAAGAAGACCATTGACACCTTGCACAAAGAGAAGCAAGACACAAAACGTCAAGAGGTTGGCTGTTTACAGAGCTCTGTGTCCAAGCACATAAATAGAGAGGAAAAGGGAAGGAAAAAATGTGTAAAAGCAATGGGGATAACTGCACCCTGGAGAGGATTGAAGACTAAAGCCATTCAAAAATGTGGAAGATTCACAAATAGTGAACTGCCACTAGAGTCAGTGCTTCAAGGACCACCAGACGTATGCAAGACATGGGTTTCAACTGTTACATTCCTTGGGTCAAGCCACTCTTGATTAAGAGACAGCGTCAGAAGTTTCTCGCCTATTGCCTGCTGCTGAGTGGTCCAAAGTTATGTTCACTGATGAAATTATTTTTTTCTCTGATGTTGCATTTCTTTTGGAAATCAAGGTCTCAGAGTCTGAAGAAAGAGAGGAGAGACACAAAATCTACGTTGCATGTGGTCCGGTGTAAAGTTTGCACAGTAAGTGATGGTTTGGGGTGTCATGTCATCTACTGGTGTTGGTACATTGTGTTTTTCAATGTCAAGGGTCAACACAGCTGTATACCAGGAGGTTTTAGAGAATTTCATGCTTCCTGCTGTTGACCAACTTTATGGAGATACAGATTTCATTTTCCTATAGGACTTGGAACCTGCACATAGTGACAAAGCTACTAGTACCTGGTTTAAGGACCATGCTATACCTGTTTTTAATTGGCCAGCAAACTCGCTTGGCCAGCAAACCAGCAAAATCTATGAGATATTGTAAAAAGGAAGATGCGATATGCCAGACTTAACAATTCAGAGAGCTGAAGGCCATTATCAAAGCAACCTGAGCTCTCAGAACCTCTGAGCAGTGCCACAGACTGATCGACTCCATGCCACACTGCATTGCTGCAGTAATTCAGGCTGAAGGAGGCCAAACTAAATATTGAGGGCTGTACTTGCTCATACTGTTCTTATTTTTCAGTTGGCCATAATTTCTTAAAATCCTTTTTTTTGTACTGGTTTTAAGTAATATTCAAATTTTCTGAGATACTGAATTTAGTATTTTCATTAGATGTGAATATAATTTACAAGTTTCACTTTTTTTAATGGAATTACTGAAATAAATCAACTTCCACATGATATTGTCATTTTATGTATAAGACCCTGTGTTCCCAAACTTGGCCCTAGGCTTTTTCATGTAAGGATGATGCATGAGTGCAGCTAGTGTTAAGGAGCTGCATTACATTGATGACTAAAATAAAATAAACTCCAGCAAATTAAAAAGTTAATCCTTTAGCCTAATGTTAGTCATGTGTTCTGCTGTAGTGCAAACAATCCTGTCTGTGATCACTTGCTCATGCACCTGTGAAAGTGCAGCTCTGTAACTAATTCTCTAGTCATCATACATTGCTCATTCCTTCATTTGAGAAAATAGCAGAGAAAATAGCACTTATGTCCATTTCTTTGTGGCTTAGTGGTTAGCACATTCGCCTCTCATTCGCTGGGGATTCCCGGTTCAAATCCCAATCTGGGTGGAGTTTACATGTTCTCCCCGTTTCTGTGTGGGTTTCCTCCGGGTTCTCTGGTTTCCTCCCACATTCCAAAAACATGAAGGTAAATTAAATGCTCTAAATTGCCATGTATAATGTGTGTACGTGTGTGTGGGGGATTGTGTGAGTGAGTGTGGATTGGCACTCTGTCCTGTGTGTATCTGCCCAGCGCCTGAGACGTTCTCCCCTGGATGGGCATGGGGAACCCACGACCCTCATAAAGGAATAAGCGGAAAATAATAAATTAAATTTGCTGTGCTAAATGTTTTCATTTTCAGTTAGTAAACATTCAGTTACTAAATGGTAGCATGTGATGTGTGTGAATTTGATTGTGAATTTCATCACCTTTGATTACACAAGCATGCTTGTGCTATCCTGCAATGCCAGCAGCACCAGCATGTGTGCACACAAAAAACAATGTTTTCTTGCTTTATCAAGACTGTGCTTGCATGTCTCGCTTGGCTTTTAAAGACAATGTGTAAAACAAACTAATTTAGTGCCATGGAAGGTCAAGCTCTTATTAATTTGCCTTTTGGTGGAAAAAAATGTTTCTTGGCATTTAATAACACCCATGCACAGGTCAAAATATCAGTATTTAAACACAAAAGAGAGTTCTCACCTGTCAGGTCTGAAGGTACGAGGTATTTTTTTTTGTCGAGTTCAGGTGCTCGTGATCGGGCAGCTCTCTCAACAATGATCTAAAATAGACCCATTGCCAATATGTGAATATAAATATTCAGCTCCATAAATGTACTGCTTAATTTAAATAAAAATGTAATTTAAAAAAATATATTTACGGGAATTTTGTCAGGATGTTTGGTACGAACTCTTTCCCCCTCCGACCTTCTGACCTCAAAGGGAATACTGCGCTGGTAATGGCTACTCATCTGAGAACAAAAAAAGAGAAAAAAACCCATTAATGTAATTAATGTAATGTAGAGTTAATTTTATTTTATTTACAGCTGTCCCTTGTGATTGTGGTGTCAAAAGTTTTTGCATGTTTTCTATTGCAGAGTTTTCACAGGATTTTACGCAATATATGTTGTTGAAATGTGTATAAACAGGAAAAAAACTGTTTATAGGAGTGTGGGAAGGGTTTCAAAGCATTTAAAGTACACTACTCAAAAAAATAGAGGGCCGCCTCAACATCTGCCGCCTCATCAGGAGCATGACCAGGTGTTGTAGAGAGGTCATCCAGGCACGTTGAGGCCACACACTACTGAGCATCATTTTAACTTGTCTTCAGGAATTTCCACTGAAGTTGGATCAGCCTGTCATTTGATTTTACACTTTGATTTTGAGTATGATTCCAAATACAGACCTCCATGGGATAATAATTTTGATTTACATTTTGGTCATTTGTTTGTTATTTTGTTCTCAATGCATTCCACTATCTACTAAATAAAGATTTTCAACTGAAAT
>JAOUQT010037397.1:0-11228 GCA_025769995.1 Xyliphius kryptos
TACATAAAGATTTTCAACTGAAATATTTTATTCATTCAGATCTAGGATGTGGTATTTTTGTGTTCCCTTTATTTTTTTGAGCAGTGTATATACATACACACATGCCTATATTTCTGACCTGTGACAAAAATGAATAGATGCCATTTAGTAGCTCATGTATCACCAAGTCCAGCTGTCTCGTATATGTAGAGAGAGATTCAGTTGTGTTGTATCTAATATCAGAGGGATGTATTATCAATGAATTCGATGTAAGGATCCCTTGTTCGAATAAACTTGTTTTTGTTGCCATCGTGGTTAGATCTCATTCCCTCCAATGGAATCCTGACAAGTACTTCCCCGAACCCAGTGTTTAAATAAAGGCTTCTAAAGGCTATAGCGTTAGCCTGATGGACAGCGAATTGCAAAACTATTGGAGACCTTCCAAAAACTGCAATCACAGGGTTCGGATCCACTGTCCACCCACACAAGAAATTAATTCGAAAATTTTCCGCCAAATGCTAGTTAAAGAATTGCAGGATTTAAATCATGGCTAAGTGTAGCTGGGCTGTAATGACCTCTTGGGCATTCAGAACTGGTCCCGGGATTTTTTTTTGCCAATTGAGCGTTTGAGTAGAGTAGCCTGTGGATAACTTTAAACTGAATTAGACTGTGTGTGATGCAGAGAGAGGTGGTGTGCATACGTTTTGATCGGTCCTGCCATGCATTGTCTGAAAGCATCCATCCATTATCTTCCGCTTATTCCTCTACAAGGGTCGTAGTGGGGTTCCCCATACCCATCCAGGGGAGAACATCTCTGGCGCTGGGCAGATACACCCAGGACAGGGTGCCAATCCATCACTGGGCACACAACCACGCACTATACGGGACAATTTGGAGCATTCAATTGACCTGGAATCTGTTTTTGGACTGAGAAACCTACTGGGAGGACATGGAAACTCCACCCAGATTGAGACTCGAACTGGGAATCCATTGCACTGAGAGGCAAACAGGCTAACCACTAAGCCACCGTGCCGCTCTGTCCGAAAGCAAAATTTCTAAATCTTGTGCCGGGGAGGGGGTAATTAGGCTGGTAATATGCTGGATGGTAAGATGGGAGGCCTTTCCTGGCAAAACTACATGCCTGGAGATGCCTGAAAAATTTTTTATTTATTTATTTTTTTTTTTGGAATATTGCGTTCCCTCTGCAACATTTCAAAAGAAGCAAATGTACCATGTAAATAAAGGTCGCCCAAAATTTATTTCCATGCCATATTTTAAAAGCATTATCTGATAAGTGGGGGAAAAGTGATGGTGATAGTTATGGGATAGTTAAGTGTTATAGTTATAGTGTGATAGTTATGGGAAGAAAGACATTTGTTTAATTAAAGCAAAAATGTTTCCTGGATTGAAACCATATATTAATATTAAATAAGTTCTTTTTAAATGATTGGATTAAAATTTAAGACTTGAACTTAGCGAATTAGGCATCAGCTCCTTGGTGACCCATATACTGGTCCCTGTTTATGTTAATGCAACAAAATCAAATAATTCAAATTGGAAATATCAGCAGATTGGCAGTAAAATAAAAAGTTGGGCAAGCCCAATCTAACGTCCTTGTGTTAAGAACATGCTAATGTTTCATTTGTTTTCAGGATTGCAGGTGACACGGCTCTGGACAAGAACATTCACGAGTCTGTGAGCGCTCAGATCAAGAAGAACTTTGCCAAAAGCAAGTGGAAGGTCAGTCTGTTGGTTATGTATTCTAATTTGGGATTAAATGCATGTTTTTTTTAGTACTTTTGTATTTATTCTATTTAAATAAATATACTTCATTTGAGGAGTGTAGGATGGAATTCCCATGCTCCACTTGGGCACTTGGTACTTCCTACAAACTGATAAGATAGAACTTTATTGATCCCTTCAGGAGGATTCCTTTAAGGAAACTAGTGGAAAAAAAAAGTATATGCATTATATGTTTTAAAAATATGCAGCTAATTTTTATTTCACCATAATACAGCTGTAGATGAATAATAAAAAATAAAAAAAACTAGAGAATCGCATAATACTTTTTTTTTTTCAAATATTTTTTTTTTTTTTTTTTTTTTTTAACAACGCTTTATTTTACTCAAAATTAAATTCCAATGTGCAGTAAAAGAAAGCTATTAAGATAAAAAAATGAAAAGAAGATTTACACATATTTAAGTAAATGCTGGTCAATGTCTTTCTTTCATTTGTAAAAATTAAAAATTCATTAAAATTCCAGATTTGACCAGTAGGGCAGAGATACTGGAGAGGCTGCCACCTGCGTCAGCGCCAGGAGTCGATATTGCTCATAGTCGGATTCTTATTGTGGTGGTCAGACTACTGCCCCAATCCATCTGTTGTCATTGTTGCCCCTTTTTCCCCCTAGAGAGAGGTTGTACAGTCTGATAGCATGAGGGACAAAATTTATCAGTCTGTTGGTCCTGCTTTCAGGAAGAAACTGTCTGTCAGTAAACAGCTCCTCTGTTTGGTGATGACTGTGTGTGGAGTGACTGGCATCGTCCATAATGTCCAGTAGTTGGTCCATATCTCTGCCATCTTCACCAGGGAGTCCAGCTTCATTCCAGCCACAGAACCAGCCCATCGGATCAGTTTTGTCCATCCTGTATAGGTCTTTCTTGGCTATAACTAACACTGTGGTTTTTAAAATTAACGACTGTAGGATCCTCATGGCAGTGATGGTTTTTCTGCTGTGACTGCATTTTCATACACGGTCCCTTACCTAACTTACGATTTGGTCTTTACAGGAGGAATTTACTCTGAATGGAAAACAAACCAAAATCTTTCTATATTTTTAATCACAATCTTCGCTCAAATAACTAACTTTCTCCAGCTGCCACTTTTACAACTTCATCATTTATACATCACATCATTTCAACTCTTCTAAATATCGGTTTGGGCCGCAGTGAACAAGGTCTGGGTTCGGGCCCGGACCGTGGTCCACCTATAGTGACCTCTGGTGTAAGCCTTAAAGTGAAATCTCTTTATTCTTTCCATTACAGCAAGCGTTTAATGCGACAGCGGTGGTCAGACACATGCGCAGGCTCCAGCTGGGCACCAGTCAGGAGGGCCAGAGCCAACTCTCACCTCACAGTTCCTGCGGCGAGCGCCTCCTGCTGACCGAAGAGGAGGAGGACGAGCAAAGCAGTCAGTATCCCAGTATTTTTTGAGATTTTAGAAGTTTAGCAAAATCTTCAGTGGCCCAGCTTACAAAGTTAAATTCCTCCAATTAATGTTGGACAACTAAAGGTTTTAAATGTATTTTGTAGTTGTTTTGTTAACAGCATTCTAACAAAAGGGGTTGATTTAATAATTAGCTGAACAAGCCATTAGCAAAAGACAAGAAACACAGTGGAGGGAGGTGGTGGCAAAGGTCTGGAAGGCGTCTGTGTGAAAACATATCTGCACGCCACTAAACAATTCTGCCCGATTTAATTTTAGAATGAACTAAAACAATGTGTGTGTTTATAAACCCTTCTGTGTTCATCAGCATCTCAGAGAGACAATCGCTGTTGTGAAGGTAGTGATGGAACCCAGCGAGATGGCATCCAGAATTGCACGTACCATGTCCATCCAACCAGCCGGGTTTGAGTGCCTCTGATCGTCCTGCTGCGACCACTGACTTGAATTGTGCTGTGTTTCCACTGGCGCCCTGTCACATCCCCAGTCTGGCCAGGAAGACATAGTAACTTGGTGCTTGGCCACCAGGAGGCGCTGCAGAATCAAGAATCCCGATTGAGCAAGGAGTCATAAGCAGTATGCCATTGGTGAGGTGAAGGTGGGCGAAGCAAGCAAGACACCACAGTTGCATTATGGTTAATTTCTTGGAGGCAGACTGGACAGTGTTTTAACTCTCTAAAAAAAAAAAATTACCTAATCTGTCATCTCTTTAAAGAAAGTGGTTTTTATGGCTAT
The DNA here is from genome assembly GCA_025769995.1 of Xyliphius kryptos. Taxonomy (NCBI): domain Eukaryota; kingdom Metazoa; phylum Chordata; class Actinopteri; order Siluriformes; family Aspredinidae; genus Xyliphius; species Xyliphius kryptos. Next base: position 3,937 of record JAOUQT010037397.1, read on the forward strand.
TTTGCTTTTTTATTATTTAGTTTTTAGTTTCAACCTGCAAACTTTATTGTAATATGATTTTTAAATTAGACTCTCATCTAAACTTTTGCTGTTTTCTGGACATCGGCCGAGGCCCAGGTCGTAAAGCGTACAAACCCAAAAATCTTTAGCCATCACTTGGAGCTTTGGGTCATGTTTCACGGCCAAATTTTGTCTTTATTTTATTCAGTAGGTCATAAAATTGTGCTGCAGAAAAGAAAATGCTACGCATATTTAAGGAGAAAATATTTCGTAAGAGGTTTTTACATTCTGTCTACAGTGCCTTTAAGGCTGCAAGTATTTTGTAATGCTTTTTAAAAAGTGTTTCTTGTAGCGGTCAGGTTTTCGCTGCTTTCATGCTTTATTCTTCACATGCGTAGTTCTTTAGTTTGTGTTCTTCAGCATGCAGACATCAGCTCTGTCGTTGGTCATCACTGTAAACGTTACGGTCATTACTCAGGAGAGGATATCGAACAATTTGGGGATTTTTTTAATGTGAATTTTAACATGGGGGGACAATATGATGCCAAAAAAATACATGAAATTCATATTTAAAGGAAGAATAATTTGTAATATGTAGAATCATTACAAATGGAAGCATGCTCTGGATCTGGTTTTGTTTCCAGACTCCATATAATCCTAAATTTGTTCTAAAATGTTTATATGACTAAACTTAGGAGGAGAATGTATATACTTTATAAAATAACACTTTATGTTTACTACAAAGTGTAGTAAAGTACCAACTGAACCCAACATCACGGTGTCATTAAAGAGAAATACATTATGTATGGATTTAGAATTTAAATAGTTTTCTTTTTTTTCTTCCATAAACTAGAATTGTGGGTAAAAACTTGACCCTTTAATCTGTAGTGTAACCTGAGCCTCACCTGAATTCATGCCTTAAAAATTAAACTCAGGTAAAAATTGTGATTGCATTTCCACTTTAAAGAATCTCATTTTTCTTTTTTCTTTTTCTTTTTTTTTTGCATGTTCATGCAAAATTAGTTTTTGCGGGATTTCTGTTTTTTGTCAAACAAAAAAATTTAATTACATTTACACTTTAAAGTACCTTATGCTTTGGGACATAATAAAGAACTTATATAAGATAAAATAAACACTTAAATATGAAACCAGAAACTTTAAATGACTATATGTCCAAAATGCCGTTAACCCTCAAATAAAATATTTATGGTGTTCATTAAAGACGCGAGATGTCCGACTCATTTTGGCTGATGTGGTAAGATGATGTAATTTTAGAGCCAAGAGTTTTATAAAACTTGTAGGAACATACCAAGAGGTGCAGCTGACGTGTGTTTGCTCCTCAAGTTCAAATTACATAACAAATCACCAAAATGCACATTTAAAAAAGAGTTCATCCAAATTATGATTTTTAAATTACATAAAAACTGAAGAAAGCATTTTTTGAAGCAAAAGCAAACTGTAGGTCATTGATGCACTGGATACTGAGATAGACGTTAATTACCAGAGGATTGTATTTAATCCTAACTAAATATTCATTCATTATCTTCTGCTTATTCCTTTATGAGGGTCGTGGTGGGGGTTCCCCATGCCCATCAAAGGGAAGTCCGTTTTGGGCGCTGGGCAGATACACCCAGGACAGGGCGCAAATCCATTGCTGGGTACACACTTACTTACACATACACACACACACTCTATACAGGATGTTTTAGAGCATTCAATTTACCTTGAATCCATGTTTTTGGGATGTGGGAGGAAACTGGAGAACCCGGAGGAAACCCATGCAGACACGAGGAGAACGTGGAAACTCCACCCAGATTGGGATTCGAATTGTTAGCGCTGAGAGGCAAATGTGCTAACCAACAAGCCACTGTGCCGCCCCTAACTGAATATAGCTTCCCGCCCTTCATTAGCTGAGAACCTTTTAATTAGATAATCCTGAATGCAGTTTCCTCATAATACACACATCCGGTCATTAAATGCACGTGATTAACATCATTCAGGCAATTTAAACCCTTAAAACAGAATTTAACACAGATGGTTTATACCACATAGCAAAACATTAATTTCAATATGTGTATTTTTTTTAAATCACTGCAATTTACTTTTTAATTTACAATTTACTTTTTGCAATTTTTTTTTTAATATCCTGCACATTGTTTTGTTTTAGCTTTGCGTCTCCATTCAGCCTTATATTCCCTTTTTTTATAAGTTTCCATGGAAGTGTCTCGCGTTCTGAATTGTCCGTTTGTTATACAGCGAAATGCCAAGCTATTACAACCACAAAGTTTATATTTAAACCTCAAAAAGCAAAGATTACAAAATAGTGATGAACAGATTTCAACGTTCTTGTAAAATAATTCACGTTTTTGATTGTCCGTGTTTTTATTCTGGGTCAGACTGGGTCAACTTGAATGACCTTGTGCATGTTGTCATCAGCCAAATATAAAAGAGCCGTTTAATCGTGAGGCTGTGAGTTGTTCTAATTATGGTGATCGAGGTCACCGATCGATTTGGGTGGTCTGTATGTACACCGGGGTCTGAACATGTTTATGTTCTGTGACTTGTAGCTTGTGTTGATTATAACCTACATATTCGGTGGTAAGAACATCCCTTTCTGCATTTAACAGTTTCATATATTGATGGCAAAGAATTCCACTGTGGCTTTAAAGCTCTAAGGAGGGTGACCTTAAATCACTGAGCGCTTTCGTGGTGACTGTATCGTATTTTTCCAAAACCTGCTTTATGAATTGTGTTAAATGGGTGGTCAGATTTATACGCTTTGTTTGAAGACGGCATAAACGTTTTTATATTTATGTGTACTTAATAATGTTAACTGTCTGTTTGCACCTAAAACAGATCTCCAGATATGGCAAACGGAACTGCAGGAGGAATACAGCCCCATGTGAACGTACAGTACAGGCCAAAAGTTTGGACACACCTTCTCATTCAATGCGTTTTCTGTATTTTCACGACTGTTTACATTGTAGAATCTCACTGAAGGCATCAAAACTATGAATAAACACACGAGGAGTTCTGTACTTAACAAAAAAAGGTGAAATAACTAAAAACATGTTTTATATTCTAGTGTCTTCAAAATAGCCCCCTTTGCTCTGATTACTGCTTTGCACACTGTTGGCATTCTAATTAATTCTACTAATTAACCCTTATAGGCGGCGGCACTGTGGCTTAGTGTTTAACACGATCGCCTCTCAGCGCTGGGGGTTCCCGGTTCGAACCCCAGTCTGGGTGGAGTTTCCATGTCCTCCCCGTGTCTGCGAGGGTTTCCTCCAGGTTCTCCGGATTCCTTCCACATTCCAAGAGCATGGCTTCAAGGTAAATTAAATGCTCTAAATTGCCCTGTGTGTAGAGTGTGTGTCCAGCGGTGGGTTGGCGCCCTGTCCTGGGTGTAACGCCCGAGACGTTCTCCCCTGGATGGGCATTGGGAACCCCACCGCGACCCCAGTAGAGGAATAAGCAGAAGATAATGGATGAATGAATGAATGAATCCTTATAGGCACACCTGAAAACCATTTCAGGTGACTACCTCTTGTAGCTCATTGAGAGAATGCCAACAGTGTGCAAATCAGTAATCAGAGCAAAGGGGGCTATTTTGAAGACACTAGCGCTGAAACAGCTCAAGGACAGAGACATGGCTTTTTTTTCAGCATCACTTATTCTTTTGCTGTCTATGGTCCTCACTCTTATCATCACCCCCCCCCCCCCACGCACACACACACTTTAATTTTTGAGGAAGTAAAAAACATACAGCTTCCACCTTGACAACCAGCAGCCAGCATTGTAATCAAATGTTGCTGACCTCGTCCATTGTTCTTACCAGCAGCTGCTGGGCTTTAATTCTGCAGTGCTTTGTAAATCTGTCCACATGTACAAAGCTCTAACTGAAGACCTCTGCAAGTCCCTTGTCCCTTGGCATCTTCTTCATACAGGCATGGACATGGTACATGATCTGCCCGTGTGATTTGCGTTGTCAACTTTGTGTTAAGGGTCACAAGTTCAGTTTCAAGTAGGGCAGTCGTAGGCTTCTGGCTAAGGAACCAGCCTTGCAACCTAAAGGTCACTGGTTCGATTCCCAGTCCCTCCAAATACTCTGGCTGAAGTGCCCTTGAGCAAGGCACCTAACCCCAGTTGCTCCCCGGGTGCCGTATACAAGGATACCCACGTGTGCTCACTTCACCAGTGTGTGTATGTGTGTGTGTCACTGCATGGATGGGTTAAACGTGGAGGACAAATTCCTCTGTGTAAGCACAGTAGGCAGAATAGGTCACTTTACTTACTTAATTTACACCAAAGGCTTCATTGGTTCACAGGGACACCATGTATTAACCATGAAGTCTCCTGTGCCACTGATGGATGTTCTTTTCATCCTGACTTCATCCTCACTGTATAACACGCATTACTACCACGCTCTGGCTGTGAGGTCGGGCCCGATTAGGGTTCTGTCTGAAGATCAGGACGCCCTGCTGCACTCCACGGGGTGTTAAAGGTCAAAACATCCTGCTTCTGAAGCGGCTCATCCACCCTTATATCACCTGCCATCAAAGCCTGGCATATCACATCTTTTAAAGCACAGCGTGACCCACCGTGGGGGATCTGTGGTAGATAGACCATTACATGATAAGACCTGACACTACGTAGAAGGGCTCAAACGAACATATGTTCTGAAGAAACGTGGGAGTTGGTGTGATTATTTCTAAAACTTATCCTGCGTAACGGTTCATAAATAAAGAGGCTGGGATCCTCGCTGGGTCTGACAAGGATGGACAAGATTGGGAATGAGGTCATTAGAGGGACAAAACGGGGTTTTGAAGCAACGATGGGGAGGTGAGGTTGAAGTGGTTTGTGCATGTGCAGAAGAACGAGATCTATATTAGCTTTATGGTGGGGTACGGAAGGAAATGAAGAAGGAAGGATGGTGGAGAAGGAGGATAATCAGATCAGGGTACAATAGAGAATCATGTTTCGAGTAGCGACCCCTAATGGAAAAAGAAGAAAGAGGGCCTGAATAATTGCGATGAGTTGTTAATTTTCAGCATGAGGTACCTACAGCGATCGATTGGCACCCTTTGATTTGTGTATATGCCCTGTGCCCGAAAGATTCTTCTCTGGACTGTAATGGGAAACCCGACCCACGGCACGAGTACAGGATTAAGCAGCAGATAACAAATAGATGGATGTTTCCAATTTGGAATTCAGAATCAGAATGCTTTATTGATTCCCGGGGAAATTGCAGATGGGTCACAGTGGGGTTCCCCATGCCCATCCTTGGGGGAACGTCTCGGGCGCTGGGCAGATACATCCAGGACAGGGCGCCAATCCATCGCTGAGACAGGATGGGACCGGAGACAGGAGTTCCACACACACACTCAGGCTTTATTGCCAACAAGATACGACTACGCTTCAGAATCCTGCGCTTTTCTAGTTCTTTTCTTGTTCTTGTGGTTAAGGAACAGGCCTTGCAACCTGAAGGTTGTGGGTTTGATTCACAGTCCCATAAAGTACCATGGCTGAAGTGCCCTTGAGCAAGGCACCTAACCCCCAATTGCTCCCCGGGCCCCGTATACAAGGCTGTCCACCACTCACCAGTGTGTATTTGTATGTGTTTCACTGCACAGATGGGTTAAATGTGGAGGACAAATTCCTCTGTGTGTAAACACAGTAGGCAAGATGGATCACTTATCACTTGCAGTGTCCACTATCCCACCAGCTCGTGGTCGGTCTCTCAGGATCATGGCATCAGGTGTGCCAATCAATCTCCCTGATCAGTGCAGCGACTCTGTCAGTCCCCCATCGCCTCTAAATCAAAGGATAAGTCCACACATAAACACAAAAATACAGAACACCTCTGGATTACGAAGGTCAAAACCCGGTCTTCGTCTCAGAAATGGGCGCTTGTGGGTGGAAATAAACTCTGGTTGACTTTGGGACGCCCCCTGAGTGATGGATGTCTGACAGTAAGCAAATCTGAGTATGTTTTAAAAAACGAATATGGAAGGCTGCCAGCGGAGAGTGATTTAATTGGAGGTTGACCATTGTGGCTCACTGCTCTTTCGCCGAGTAAGCAGAATCCAATCGGCTGGGACACGGTTTCACTTAACGTTCATTCAATAGATGCATGAACTAAAGAGGAAGCATTACATGCAAACACAATCAATAATGCATAAATCAATACACAAGCAGAGGGTTGCATTCTTTTTTAAACCACTGGGGAAACATTTAAATGTCACAAACACAAATATGAGGCGCTGGCTGCACGAATGTGGCTATTGTTCCAATAACAAGAAATTTGATTTTTGCCATTTTTAAGGTTTTTATTTATTTTAATGAAACAAATTCAGTTTATTTATTCAGAGTGCTGATACATCATCTCGAGGAAGCCTGTATTGAACAATCAATGAGCAAAGTCAAGAGAAAACCCCTGGTGTTTGTTGTTCAAGGGACGTAACCATGTGAGGACCAAGGCTTTTTGAGTGGCTGAGCAGTGTTGTTTACAGATGTGGATCAATTTCAATGTGTGTGTGTGTTCGTGTATACCACCAGTTAGAACACCACAATGTTTCCATTTATTTTATTGGAAACTATTTTGTTTAATGTTTCACTGCACTCTGAAATAAAATCAGAGTACGCATGAACAAAAAAAAAAAAAGATGGACTCCGTAAACATGATGTCCATGGACTCAAGATGTGTTCTAAACTCTTAACTCATTGTAGTGGCCACCTTTAGCTGATTGAACAGCTGATAGAGAGAAGCACAAGGAAAAAAATAAAAAGAGCATGTGAAAAAATTTGCAACAAAGAAAATTGACATTTTTTGCGTACAGATTCTGTTTTTAAGTTCTCAAAACTATTGGACCCCTTCTGACGCCGACAGGGGTTTCAGTTTCATTGTCCAACCCCTGTATGTATAACTTTAAATCTAACTTGTACGTTGCCAGCAGTTGCCGTAACCCTCGCTATATAGTATATTTTTAAGGTGGCAGGTTGTGGAACAGTAAAGAATGATGGACCTGAGTGTTTTTTTAGGGTTCTAAATTTAAATGTATAGCAAAACCTTACATATACTGACATTCAAAGGTTACATCAAAATAAGCTACTTGCTCAAGTGCCCAACAGTGACCACCATTAAAAGACCTCTGAGGCAACTAAAGAGTCTGAACTCAGCAGTTGTGAATTCCAGTCCTGCTTAAGTACCGTTGTTTCGTACATGTCCCAACACTGTCGTGAAACCCCAGCACGGTTAGAACGTTAAAACCCGTTTCTTGATTTATCCCCAC
>JAOUQT010037408.1:0-11227 GCA_025769995.1 Xyliphius kryptos
AATCATTAAAAATGTCAAAATAATTCATACATCACTGAACATACCACTGTACGCATGTAACCTTTACATTGGTAAGCTTAACTTTTATGTGTAATGGAGAAAAGACGACCACGGCTTGAAATACTTCCTGCACTATCAGTCCCATTTGAAAAAGTGGAGTTGGAGGTGATGTAGCTTTGTTGAGTATCTCCGTTGCCCAGACAGGAATGGCAAAGTGCAGTCGCACTACGTCGGAAATGTCTATCAAGAATCAGGTAGATGATTGGATTCAAACAGCTGTTCACAAAGGCCAGACAGGAGGAAATAACAAGCCCTCTTGCCAAAGATTCCTGGCTGTAGTCACCTAGTTGGGCACCACTCATCTTGACAGTCACTTGAATGCCTTTGAATATGTTGTATGGCAACCACGACACCAGAAAGGCCATAATGATGATGAAGACAATTTTGGAAGAGTGTCGACGTCTGGCTTCAGAACGAGGATTTCCCATCGCATTGCAGTGGCGCTTCAGTTTGACGAGCATCGAACCATAGCACAAGATGATAATTAAGACAGGCAGTACAAAAGTCAGGAAGACAGACAGTAAAATAGTGCTTTGGAAGAAAGAGGACTCCAGATCATCTAGACAAAATAGTGTGTCATTATGCATTGTTATTTTGCGGTAGATTAGTGAAGGGAGGCCCAAGACAAGTGACACTCCCCAAACCATTCCACAGGTGAAGTGTATACACTTGCTTCTCCGCAGAAGGTGTGATTCCATCAACCGCACCACGGCAAGGTAGCGGTCAACACTCATGCATGTGAGAAAGAAAATGTTAGAAAATCGGTTGACAGCGATGATGTAGCTGCTGATCTTGCAAAGCACATTTCCAAAGTGCCACTGGTTGTACTGTCTAGCTGAAACTGCCCATAATGGCAAAGTGAAGACAAAAGTAAGATCCGCCAATGCCAGGTTTACCACAAAGGTGTCCACCAGACGAGCAGTACTCTTGTGTCTCTTGGGTCTGTTACCGATAACGATGATCACAAAAAGATTCCCAGTAAAGCCAACAAAGAACATGGTGAAATACAATATGGGAAGAAAGATATGAGACATGGAGACAGTCTGTTTCTCCACTGGTGTAGCTGATGTTGAAAAAGAATTCTCATAGTAGTCAAAGAAATCCTCAGATACGGTTTCCATTGTGGTAAAGTAGAGTGCCATCTCAGTGCTGTTTGCCATCTCTGCAGATTTCACTGGCACTGCAAAGACTTAAACGAATTTTGTCACATGCCTGCACATGTGACACAACCACAAAGTGCAACAACTTGTTCTATTTTTTGGTGATTTGATGACTATCTTTATGCAAATTTACCAGGTCTTCAACCAACTTAAATGTACTTGCAGTGCTTACATTTGTTAATGGTTAATATATATTTGCACCTTTATTACTAAAACACATATAGATGTAGAGATGAATAATTTAATAAACCTTTAGTGTTTGATCTTTACTGTAAGAGGTTTACATCTAACTAATTAAATGATACAAAAGCTGACAACAGTATCAATAGCTGATTCATTCAAAGAGTATATAAATCTGGCCTCTAGAATATAAAAGAACACTACATAAATCACACAGAAATTTAAGTTTTATTACCTTTAAACCCGAAACTGTGGTTTCCTGGTATGTCTCAGCGGCAGTATTTACAGATTTTTCACACTATGTCTTGTCTTTTAAAATCGCTTAGTATTATCAGTTTAACAGTTACAATATACAAAGAAATGAGTAATATAACAACAGATGTATTGCATGTTTCCATATCAAAGTATTTTATATGTTTGCATTAATAAAAATAATTCCAGCTCACATATCAGTAACAGAAAAAACAACCTGTGTCATTTTAATACCATGAATAAATCAAGAACAATAATGTTACTGCAGAAATACACATTTTAAGAAATGCTAAAAAATAAACAGGCAAATAATGACAGTGCATTAGATCATTTAGCTGATGCTTTTATCCAAAGTGACTTACAAAAGTCTCATATTGGTTGAGGTCAGAACCCAGGCTTGATATAGCAGCCCTGGAGCAATTAGGGTTACCATATTTGTAATTTTAGTTGACATAGGATTTAAACCCACAACCTTTAGATAAAAGTTTGATTTATTACATTTGATATTATTTAAATTCAGCAAGCTGACCTCTGAAAAAAATAATTATCTCATGTCTTTAAGCCCCGAGACCTAATTTAACAGATATGTATACCTACAATTATTAAAAAATGAAATGGTTCAATAAAGTGTACTCACTGTTGCATCATCCGAGTAAGGAAAGTACAGTACAGGCCAAAACACACTTTCTTATTCAATGCGTTTTCTGTATTTTGACGACTATTTACATTGTAGATTCTCACTGAAGGCATCAAAACTATGAATGAACACACAAGGAGTTATGTTCTTAATAAAAAAGGAGAAATAACTGAAAACATGTTTTATATTCTAGTTTCTTTAAAATAGCCTTAAAATAACTCATTGAGTGAATGCCAACAGTGTGCAAAGCAGTAATCAGAGCAAAGGGTGGCTATTTTGAAGACACTAGAATATAAAACATGTTTTTAGTTATTATTTTACATAACTCCACGTGTTTATTCATAGTTTTTGAAACCTTCAGTGAGAATCTACAATGTAAATAGTCATGAAAAAATAATAATAATTAACAACAACAAAAAAAAAACCGCATTGAATGAGGGGTGTCCCAACTTTTGGCCTGTAGGTACTGTAGGTATTGGCTGTCCTAAAAGTTACTAAATATCACAATTGCCTATTTTGCAAAGTAATCTGAGTGTTTAAGGAATAAACATCATGGACAGAAAAAATTGTAAAATAAAACACCCCAAATATGTTAGAAATACAAAAGAGCTCTATATAAATCCTCCACTATATAAAAAAACCTTTGAAATAAGCCGTTAGATCTTAAAAATATTATTGACTTTATTGCTTTGTCTTGACCCACATTACATTATTATGTAAATTACACAAATACAAATTTGGTTACCTAGCTAAATTTTTAGCTTTTTTCCATAGAGGCACACACTGTGGACGAGGTGAGCGACTGTCACTGTGTAAGATTAATGCATTCATATTTACATCCCGCTCTGTAATTAGAGGGGTTAGTGAAAGCTTTTGGCATGTGCAGTTTAGTTGCAGAGGAGACGTGGACTGATGCGTGTCTGCTCTGACTGTGTAACTGAGCACTGAGAGTGTTGTGGATTGGGGCTCATGGATAGAAACTGAAGAACATGGGTGTCTCCGAATGTCTCCAAAAATCTCCCTAACACCTGAAAATGTCGCTAGATTTGTCGCTTGTCTTTTTTTTTTGCTAGAGGGCCTGAAAGGTCGATAAACACTTTATAGTTCTTTACAGTATACAGTGGGTATACTGCCTGAAACAAAGTTTAAGTAGTCCACCTCACTGCCAACCTGATTGGGTAATGTAAGTATTTTATGAGTTTGCCACTTACACTACTGTTGCCCTCTAGCAACTGGCAACACCATTACACTCAAGTTAAAAAATGCAGTTTAAGCTATATTGTTTCCTGTACATTAATCACCTGCCACACCATTTATTGCACCTCTTGTGCTGAAAGTGCCTTTTCAGAAGTGGGAAATAAAAAAAAAAATACCTCTGATCAGCATTTCAAGAACTGAAATCATCGCTAATTTTAGCAGCACAAACACATAAAGCAAGAGGTAGTTTCTCCAACCGTTTTAAAATAAATAACAAATGCCCAGAATGACAAAGAGGCTGGGAACAAATAGTTATCTTCCCAACTGAGACTTAAACTTTTAAAAACTTTTAGACTGTAAGAAGAGACAGTTAACAGGTAAAAATAAATTCCACCTTCTCACAGAACATCTCTGCATATATACAAACATATGATAAATTATGCTGTTTTAAAGACAAACCCTGCTAATTAAAAAAAAAGTTAGTATTTAACTTGTCTGTTTAATGATTTTAATAACCAGTTTAATGAGAATTTATTGTTGTGATTATTATTATCACAACAAGGTCCCAGGTTTAGCTGTATATCACTCTATATCGGCCAAGCATGTTCTCCATGTCTGTGTCTATTTGTCATCTAGAAACTTTTATTGTCTTTCACAATTTCAAATCAAATCAATTTAATTTAATTATTTAGCTCATCTGAGAAGATCAGACATTTTTATAGCATGGATTTTACCAGCAGCATTTTTTTTAAGTGAATGATTTTAAAGTATGATTAACTTTACTGATACACAGCTGCAATGTATCAGCATAAATTAATACCTGTGAAAAAAAAAGCTTTAAGTATAAAAGAAATACTAAAACTTGCTGCATGATGAATTGAAATACTCAGATGTGCAATAGACTGCTGCTCAACTTTGTTTGCACAAATTTGAGCTACAAGGAAAGGAAGGAGGTAATCAGACAGGAACAAGGCTTACAACCACAAATGAAAGAATGTTTTGAAACTCGTGAGGCATTTTAAAAACAAATGATGTGGGTTGAATAAGTATAACTAGACGTCTGACCACCAACACAAATGTGTGTACAAAACATTATACCGTACACCATAAAGATTACTAGGCATGTGCAGAGTAATATAAGAATAGCTTAGCACTAAAATATGAAATATTAAGGGTTATTTTTATCGTAAAAGAAAACCCAGAATATTAACACTTTTTTTCTTTTTTTAGAATTTTTAGAGGATGTTTAAGAGATGATTCTAATAACATTTTAGGGTGAATTTAATATGATTTAAGTATATTTAATCTATTCTATAGGCCCTATATACAACATATTTATTTATACATAGGCTAAAATCTTGATTTTACATTTTTCTATTGTATAGACTCCTTAGTGTAATGTCAGTAATGCAGAGCATTTATTAATAATAATTTTATAACAGACAATGACAATACATTATAATAGTCCCCTTTACAATTTGTTTTCACAACATTTGTGTTTTATCATTAATTATTGTGGTTGCTATATGGAAATATATATATTTTAATTCATTAAAATGATTCTCATATCATCTGTCTAGTATATTGATAAGAATTTACACCAAAAGTTTGCAAATCAAAGCATGTGCACTTTCTTGGGACCTTGGTGGTGGAAACATTATATTGTTTTCAGGTTTTAACCCATTATTCGATACTTAATTTAGATTTTTTTATATGATAGGGTAAATCATCTACCTATTTTGAGTTTTGCAGAATCTGCATGTTTCCTCTTAACAATTTTGTAGCTAAAAACATCAGTCTTTTTTGTGTAATATGTCAGAAATGCTTAAATAATCCCAGGTGAAAATTGCAGTTATTACAGTTGCACCATTTCAAGTAGTATACATACTCTAAAAAAGGTAAACTCTTTTAAAAAAAAATCTAAATGTATAATATAAATAAAATATAAAAGTAAGGTTATATTAGTGTACATCTTTGTCATTGCATACATAATTTGAAAATATATTCAATTACTATTGTTATTGTACATATGCACAGCATAGTTTGACATTGTATAGCTCAGATGAACCAGTCACACATTCAGAATTAAAATACTTTTTTTTAATCAGGGAGAAAATTGCGGATGTCACAATGCCCCATTTATAGTGTTATAAAATACAAAGAAGAATAAAGAATAAAAAATAAAGTACAAAAATACAAATATAATATAAACGAAATAGTAATTACAGTGGTGTTGGCAAATAATGTTAAAATTAATTAAGGAAGGAGTTATAGAGTTTAATGGCAGGTAGATATTACCGTCTGTGTCACTTTGTAGTGCATTTATGAGGAATGTGTCTTGCACTGAACTGTGTGTGTCCTACCAGTGTGTCATAAAGTGGGTGAGAGGCATTGTCCCTAAAATATTGCAGATTAGACATCATCCTCCTCTCTAACACTGTCCAGAGTCCAGAGCTACAACCACATGACCGGTCCTGTTGATCAGTTTTTTACATCTGTTGGCATTTTGTATTTTCTTATTAAGGCATTTAAATTCTGCATCATTGGTTGCCAGTTTAAAAAAATTGCCTAGGCCTTAAGAAGAAATTTAATTTGCCCATTAACATTAAATAGGTATTGATCAACCTGTTTCTTCAACCAATCAGATTTTTATCAGTGTATTCACGCCCCCTTCATTGAAGAGTTACTTTTGATGAGCGGATATTTTTAGCTAGTTATAACAAAAACTACAACTCGACTTTCAGAATTAGCTTTGATGGCAATAGAAAAGGCCTTCTTAATGGAACTAATTCAACTGTTATGTATTAAAAAATCTGGATTTAATCAGGATTGTGTGTGTTATTTTTCTAAATAACATTGCAATTTTATAAAGTTATGGGGCGTAATGGGGTGTGTGTGGGGAATGATGACCTCAGACAGGATTTTACAGGCTCAAGAACAGACTTTATTTATATATTATTTTTAATTTATTAAAATGCACGTGGTGGCCGATGGTTTCTGCAGTGCACTCACAATCTCTGCAGCTTATAAAGGTGGCACACATTCATCAGGCAATGTCGTGTCAGATGCGTTAAGTATCTCTAATCATAGAACATTTCGAACACTGTCTCCCCCGATGCCACTGTGCTACCATCACAACAAGTTATCTATCTGCAATGCAGCAGCACTTTGTACTACATTTCTGCATAATAAGATGTTTTTATATCCATTAAATTATTGACTGGTGAATTAATTCAGACAGAGCATTACTTAAAGGCCTAGGTGTGAAATTTATGGTTTGCCACACACACACACACACACACACACACACACACACACACACACACACACACACACAAATATATACCTAAAACATACTTCTGAGTTCTGTCGGTACTGTTTTACAAGACAAGAACAAAGTGATGCCAACAGCGATTGACCTAAGAGATAATTAATGCACCTGCTGGAGGCTCCTCTAATAATGAATGGGCTGTTTTTACATGCTGTAACATATCATGCAATAGGGGCAGCAGGTGGATTAGTGGTTAGCATTTTCCTCTCAGGACTGGGGAATTCAGGTTTGAATTCCGATCTGAATAAAGTTTCCATGTTCTTTCTGTGTCCACGCGGGCTTCCTCTGGGTTCTCCCTTTTACTCCCACAGTCAAAAAACATGAATTTAAGGTAACTTGAATGCTTTAGATTGCCCTGTATAGTGTATGTGGCTGTGTGAGTAAGTGTGTGCCCAGTGATAGATTGAAGCTCTGTCCTGTGGTATCTGCCCAGCGTTTCGAAAAAGTTTTTCGCCTGGATGGGCATGAGGAACCCCACCGCAACCCTAGTCAAGGATTAAGCGAAAGATAATAAATGAATGAATATCATGCAACAAAGAAGGAAATCATGATGCAACAGAAATGTAGTAACAGCATTATCCACCATCCAGCAGTGACATATAAAAGCAAGCCCAATGCATTCCTGTGCTGTAGTATTCCTGTCCCTGGTCCTGATTAATTTTCACCCCGTCACGGCATCAAAGAATGTCTCCAGACTTTAACTCCATTGAGCTTGATTTAGATAAACTGAGCAGAAGGGTTACAACGAAGCAATTGTTCAGTACAGCACATTTGTGTGATCTCCTGTAACTTTCCGAAACATTTCGGGAAATCCATTACAGGAAGAATGCCTCAAGAGATGGCTGGCGACTTTTTAATTAAGATTAAAGAAAATTATTAAACTTGTTAATTAATTCTATGATTTCAATTTGAAATATGTTTCTGTGTGTGAGAGAGATAATTATTTTTATTATTTATTTACTGTGCATGTCTAAAATCCAGTGACATATAAATTCACCAGTCTCTATTTTTTTATTTATAATGTTAAATGTATCAGATTAGGTGGAAAAATCTTTACAGGCAATCTTTAAAACCTCAATAACATCTTAAGTCTTTTTGGTGGCTGTTGCAGTTTTGCTTACTGGCTTTTGATCTTTTAGCTTTATTTAGGATTTAAAATACCAAAGCATGTTGATTTATTTTTATGGTATCTGTAATCATTGTAAAAGGTTTTTATATTTCACTAATGTTTCCTTGGAACTTTTTTCTGTTCAACACTTTGTCTATAAATTCCATACATTAAAGACAATTGGGTTAACAAACATAACCCATAAACCACAGCCTTGCCACTGGCAACCAAATGGTGGCAAGAAGAACTTTAAATACTGATACTGCTGCGTGCTCACACCTGCATATTCTTTGAGAAATACACGATTTTAGTTTGTAACTGCAACATACTTTTTGAGATTCAAATGTGCATGTGTACACATACACAATTGACATAAAATGTAAAATGCTGTCCCAAAAAGTTGGAATTAGGTATATTAGTTTTAAAAATTTGAGACATTAAGTTTAGTTGTGTAATCTGAAAACACGGTGGAAGCTGAAATTTGCATTTGTAGTCCAACCAACTGCAAGACATAATTGTGACCTCAAAATATCACCTGATGATGACCAGAATTGAATGGTTGATAAGCATTCCAGCAAAAGTTATGAAGCATGTTTTAAAAAAACAAGTCCAGGCAAAGTAATTCTAAAGTTATGACCATCTCCGAAATAATGTGCATCACTGTAAAAAGAAAAACAGATCGCTAATGCTAAGATAATTCAATTGGCTGGGCCAATACACCCAGGACAGGCCGCCAATCTATCGTGGGCATACACTCACTCACACACCCCCTCAGACTATAGGGGGTAATTTGGAGAAGACAATTTACCTTAAACCCATATGTTTGGACTGTGGGAGGAAGAACCCGGAGGAAAGCCATCCCGACACGGGGAGGTAAAAAACTCCATTGGGAGTTTGGGAGATTGGTATTTTTAATTTAATTGCCCTTAAAAAGTATGTCTGTGTAAAATGTGTCCTGGATGGGCATGGGGACCCCCCCGAACGACCCTGGTAGAGGATTAAGCGGAAGATAATGAGATTCAATTATTAGTTGTTAGAAGATGCATGCATTGGAATGATTGTGGTGGTGCTCTGGTAACTGCTCAGAATCTACTGCAGCAAAAAAAAAAAGTACTAAATGTTCCAACTTAAATTTACAAAAAACTCTTGATGGTTTTTAATGTCTATAATAAAAAAATATAGTAAATCTTACTTATGTAAGGGAAAAAATGATAATTTAACTGCATGCAAACTGTACAACTTCAGTACTGATACGGTTTTTCAACCTACTGCAGATTTTTTAGTTTAATAGTAAATAAAAACACAATAGAATACCTGTTTCAAAAAATCACACTGTGTTTTTTCCACATAAAGAACATTTTGACAGCTACTTCATTTTCTCATCTGGCAAAGGCAGTTAGTTACAGCTATGACTCTAAACAAGCCACAAAATGACATCAACGTCCTGTGTGAAGTTATATACATTAAACTGACTTAACTGGGGATTTTTTTGTAAATCATGCATTGTGTTCTTTAATCTCATCCTTTTCGGCTTATGTTATGAACCGCTGAGACACACACATATACATACAGACAGTGTATGTATAATAAAGGGAAAAAATAAAGGGAACATATCCTAGATCTCGATAAATAAAATATTATATTTATCTAGTAGATAGTGGACTGATCAAAATGTAAATCAAAATGATTATCCCATGGAGGTTTAGATTTGGAATCATACTGAAAATGAAAATGGAAAATCAAATGATGGGTTAATCCAACTTCGGGGGAAATTCCACAAGACAGGTTAAAATGAGGCTCAATAGTGTGTGTGGCCTCCACGTGCCTGTATGACCTCCCTGCAACGCCTGGGCATGCTCCTGATGAGACGGCGGATGTTCTCGCATACAGCCCCCTCCATGTCTCCTGGTGTACTGGCCTGTCTCCTGGTATCTGCTCCATGCTCTGGACACTGTGCTGACTGACACAGCAAACCTTTTTGCCACAGCTCGCATTCATGTACCATCCTGAATAAGCTGCACAACCTGAGCAACTTGTGTGGGTTGTAGACGCCGCCTCATGCTACTACTATGGTGAGAGCACTGACAAAATGCAAAAGTGAAGAAAACATCAGCCAAAAAGGATGAGAACAGAGAAAAGGTGTGTGGTCACCACCCGCAGAAAGCACTTGTCTTGCTAAGTGATTTTTTATTTCTACCTGTTGTCTGTTCCATTTGCACTAAAGGTTATGCAAAAGTTTTATTGTGTGCCCTTTATTTTTTAAGCAGTGTACTTATATATTCATTCATTCATTCATTCATTCATTCATTCATTATCTTCCACTTAATCCTATACTGGGATCGTGGTGGGGTCCCCATGACCATCCAGGGGAGAACGTCTCGGGTGCTGAACACCCACAGTATATAGTATATACAGTATATACATATTTTTTAAGCCATCTAGAGCCTGTTTCACTTCCTCTCTGAATATGATACCACAGTATTTTTAACCTTCTTAGTGTTGCCATAATTCTCTACCTCTTTTTTTTTTTTTACAATCAAAGACATTCAATAGCCATTAGCCAATAGACATTCAATCAAAGCCGCCAATAAATTGTTATAAAATGTAAACCATTAATTTATTTGCAAAATTAAAATATGGAATCATCACCACTATTAGAAGAAAAAAAAATCCCAAAACTCCAAACCCCAGCATTAAGAAACAAAAAAAAGTACAATATTAAATTTTTTGTCAGAATTCTTTTTCTTTTCAAGTAGACAAGTATTCAAGAAACTGCGTAGTTAGTACTTTTAGATTAGTAGTTTTAGTTTTTGCTTATGAAAGCTTGAATTCTTTGAGGCAGGGACTCGACTAACAACAAAATGTATTTTCCATTGATCAGCCTTTATTTGTTTTTAAATGCTGACTTCAGGAACTCATGGTCATTACAATAAGGTGAAGTATCTTCATTCATTTTAACCAGTCCTTGCTGATTTAAATGCTCCCAAAACAAGATCACTCCTTGTTAAGTGTTGTTTGGTGAAAAATGTGACATTTGGAGACCTTTTTTACTGCACAATATATTTTATATACTGTATATATATATTTTTGTCATTTTACCTCACATTAACTTTGCTATTACAGCAAGTCTGTGGGACCATGCATTTGATAATGCAAATCACATTAACATATGGAAATCAAAGGATAGCATTATTGAAGTATTTATTTGAAACATTATATTATTACATACAGTCATGGCCAAAAGTTTTGAGAATGATACAAATATTAATTTTTACAAAGTCTACTGCTTCAGTTTTTATAAT
>JAOUQT010037417.1:0-11227 GCA_025769995.1 Xyliphius kryptos
CCCCCCCCCCCCCCCCCCCCCCCCAAATCAACCCTGCGCATTACTGGATCTGGCTTTTTTATTATTTTTTATTTTATTTATAGCAAGTGTTTGTGAAAGTGGTGTGTTTTGAGATGTTTCTTGAAAGGCTGAGTGATGGTGTTGGGAAGGTCGTTCCACCATTTAGTAGTGGTGAATGAAATGGAGTGACAATCAGTGCCTTGGTGAGTTGGAATCACCAGGTGACATTCATCACAAAAACGCAGGGAATGAGATATCATGTGTAATTGATATTTTATAAATTTGTAAGTCAATATTTTGAGATGATGCTATTTATCTTGTGATCAAGACTTATTTTCTTGTTTTTTTTACTGCCCTCAACTCAATTTTATTTAGAAGGCACTTAAAAAAAAACAACACAAATGCTACAACAAAGTGCTGTACGCTATTGGTGATAATTAAAGAACCCTGAACCATAATATTACAAAATTGGTACATTTTACAGCTTCTAAAAAAATGATCTATATTCCTCAAAATCATAATGAATGAATCGAAATACATCATAAACAAAATAGTTCATGTGTTTGAACAAATGTTATACAAATAAAATATTTTTGAAAAAGGATTCATTTGAATCAGAATAATTGATTGCTTATTGCAGATGTTCAGGAAATATTTGACATCAATTAAATAAGTAAATTTTACATAGAAATTGTAACAAAAACACCATGTGATCTGCTTTAGAAAATTGTAGAGCATGTAAAAAAAATAAAATATGGCGACAAACCGGAGACTCCATCTACATAGATGCAATCAAAGCAAATCATAACAAAACTTTAAATTAAGGACAAGAATTTAGGACAAAGACAGTGCTGGATACGTTGTGGAATCCGGGGAAATAAATGAGTGGACAACAGCCAGACATCGTGATGTAACCTTTCTCCCCCGGGAGAGTGGACGCCCAAATAGACAACAAACTTTGAGAAATTAAACCAGAAATAAAACCAATGGATGCCACACAAGGTTGCACATATATAAAATATATGTATAAAACAGATGAAAAAGCCAGTAAATGGTGTTTAAGTCCATCTGTTATTAGTGTATGTTGGGATACAGACCGTGGTTATTGTTCTGATTTTTATTAGGTATTTATCAGATATTCATACAGCTTATAAAACGGCACACATTATCAGGTGGAGCAAAATTAGATGTTCCAATCAATAACAATATCCTTCCACCAGTGCCACTGCTTCACACTGCAAGAGTAAGCGAGAGTGAGATCAGTCCTCCTATCTTCATACATGTGGCTCCGACTCAGTCTGCCCACGAACTCTTGAGCATGCATGTGGCGTAGAGCCACATGCATGCTGTCCCATTCCATATTGGCTCGTCCTCCCGCGCCAATGGCCACGCAAGGTCAATGTGCCTTCCATGTCTCCTGTCTTTTGCCACGACAAGCGACTCACCCTGGCATTTTCCTGTTCCATCGATGGCCTCCGGAACTTCTGTTTGCCCTGCCTACTCCACTATACGCTCCACAAAAGTCGACCTCACCGAAAAAGTTGTCCATGTCTACCGACCCACTGGTCCTGTTGCCAGATCTCTCTATCTTCGGGTCTGCTAATTAAACTCGCTGATCAGCGCCACTCTGAGGGAGGCACTGCATAACCGCAACTGTCCTAACAACTGTCTTTTCTGAAACACCTAGATCAGCCTGCTACCGCTTCGTTGGGTCGTGGTCGAAGATCAGCTACTACGAACAGAAGCAGGCAGCAGTTGCAGAGAGAGAAAGCTGTACAGATCGCTGTTCAGCAGAAGGATCATCTGACCTCTGACCAACAGCTACAGCCCATTCTGCTGAACTCTGCACCTTTAAACAAAGTCCCTGAGCAGGTGCTTAAAGACGTGCCAGCAGAGATTGTTCAAGCAGGAACAGGCAGTGTCTCCGCAGATCAGACAGCCGCTGTTAAAGAACTGGGCACTGAGGAAGTGGAATTGTTAGTAAGTCTAGTAAAGGGTTACATTTGTTTTCCCCTGCACAAATTCCCAATTTTAGCAACTGGAATACAAGCAGGGTGGCATGCTTTTAAGTGTGTGGGGGGAGGGTGGTAATTGACCGTTACATGTGTCAGTGGCATAGGTTTATAATAAGTACATACTTTGTAATGCCTTTGTTCCAGACAGGAGAAAAACCGTTTGCAGCACCTCCAGTGGGAGCAGAGATTGATGGAAGAGAAGAATAAAAGGACAAAAGCTCTCCTCACAAAGACCATTGCAGAGAAGTATGAGTGGTCACTATGCTAAAAGATTTACCGTTGCCTGAAATGGGCCTAACCAAACCCCAACTTCGTCATCCCACAGATCTAAACAGACTCAGGCTGAAGCAGTGAAGTTGAAAAAAATCCAGGGGGCGCTTCAGGCTCTAGACAACTCTGTATCAAATGACATTGGCATCTTAAGGAAGCTGATTGAGCAAGCCAGCATGGACTACTCCTCAGCATGGTAACAACCTTTTCTGCTCGATCCCTGTGCACTTAATCATCCCTAAAACCTGTAGCTATTTTTCTGACCGTGTGCAACTCGAATTCTAGAATCTCTAGAATTTGATTTGTGCTGTCTGGCATATTTATGAAACTGTGCAAAACTTCTGAAACTTAACTGGCCAGACGCTAGATTAACTATTCACAACAACTGATCGTGCTTCCTTCTACACTAAGTGAACTGTTTCTTAATTTCCAATAAACTTGTCAAACATAGTTTTTTGAATAATTTTTGATACACATAAGAAATCAAAAACATGACGTGTGCATCTATACCTATAAACGCTTAAGCCCTCACTAAGTTTATACAAAGCTAAAACTTAGCATCGTAATTCCCTATTGTGTCCTTGAAAAAATGGAATTCTTCTTACTTTTCTTAATGCTATTGTTCATTTGATCTCAAATAGGGGCCAATTTGAGCATTCAATTTACAGGAAACTGGAGAACCTGAAGGAAACCCATGTGTACACGGAGAGTACATAGAAACTCTGGGATTCGAACCAGGAATCCCCAGCGCTGAGAGGTGAACATGCTAACCACTAAGCCTCTGTGCCACCCTCTAATAATAATACATTTATTTAAGATCTTTTAAATAAAGAGCTCTGTGAGTTACAGTGGAGAACCTGAATACAATTGCAGGTGTTTTTGAACAAGTGATGGCTTTGGAGTTTCTATATTTCAAATAACAATCATATTGACCAAACCAAACTTGTAACAGGAGTGGGTAAAAGGAATGAGGACCGCAGGATTTCCCACCAGAAAACTGTTATTTCCGACATTACGCATTTACATTAGTAGCCATACTCTGGGCTTTACAGTATTATCCATTTATAGCCATGCTGAGTCTCCTGTCATTCCCTACCTGCGTCATGTGCTGTTCTCGGTTTGAAAGGGCGCACATGTTAACTATTTAGGGCCGTGGCAAGTATGATAATCAACCGTGATGAAAGTTTGTTATCAACGACTCGGCCTTCTTCCCCTGCATCACGGCGATCTTGACACACTGCCGAACCAGCAGATTCTGTATTTTTGTATCCAGACATGTTCAAGGGGTGATGTCCGCATGAGCTCTTGACATCTGCTCTCCAGTGTGTAGACATTTGTCCGTCATGTTCCAGCTTTCCTCACTAGAGCACAAGGCCACGGCACTTAGGTGGCAGATGCCTTCCAGGTCTCCCTAATCATTGTTGTAACAAGCCACGCTTCCGCCGTCTTTACTTTGACACGTGATGTCTGGAACCTCTGCTTGCTCTTCCCACTCCGTGAAAGCCGAATGAAGTGGGACAGGGCAGTGCTTCTCTGCTTGTTCTCGGACCGCATGCATCCTCATTCCTCTCGGGGTTTAGAACCAAATGTAATCTGGGGGGGGGGGGGGTACTGTCTTTCCCATTGCATAAAAATAACAAATGTTATCTATTCATTTTAAATTATTTTAAGCATTTATTTACAGTTCTCTTTCTGAATAATACACTTTTTTTCATCTGATGAATCGAAGAAATAATCAACAAGTGGTTAAAATAATAGTTAATTGCATCCCTGCTCAGATGGACAGTAAAAGGGCAGAGCATGTGCCCGTCTTGCCGTCCTTTCCAATGTACAGCGGAAAGCATAAGATGTTAAAAAAAACAAGTGTTGAAATTACAGACATCCTAAAATCCAGATACAGTAGATGTGTACAATATCACCCCTGTTGAAGGGGTGCTGTAATATCAGGAACCGACACAAGACGTGGAAGGAAATACTAATCACAGCTACACCTGAGGCTGCTCGACTGCGCTGTTCACACTTCATTTACAGAGAGCAAGCAAAACTTCATAACATAATCCTGACCCCTCGCATCTGGGACCTTTTTTCTGTAATATGGCAAATGCGCCATTCCAACTATTTCTTTATTTGTTTTTTAGTTATTTATATAACACAGCTGGTAAAATACTTGTACCAAAGAGTTGCACACTTCTCTATCTTTACTTTTATTTTCACAGGAAACGTATGGAAAAGGCGGAGGCTGAGTACGTAGCAGCCAAGCTGGATCTACACAAGAAAACTGAGACCAAAGAGCAACTGACTGAGCATCTCTCTGCCATCATCCAGCAGAACGAAATGCGCAAGGCTCGGAAGCTGGAGGAACTGATGCTGCAACTGGAGCTGCATACAGGGGAGACGCTGCAGAGTGATTTGAAGGAGCAACATGAGATGGAAGTTTCTGACTCTCCCACTACAGAAAACTATTCACAAAGTCAAAATAACAGCACTGACAATTACAAAGAAAATAATACGATTGGACCAAAGATAAGTAATGATCAAAATAATTAACTGATTAAAAGCAAGGTGGAGGGTACGAGCCAAATGTCATCTGTGCCCACATACATACATGCATACATAGATACATGCATACAGCGGGTAAAGTATTGAACACATCACCATTTTTCTCAGTAAATGTATTTCTAGAGGTACTAGACATGAAATCTTCACCAGATGTCGGTAACAATCCAAGTAATCATACATACAAAGAAATCAAACATAGATGTCCAGAAATTGAATTATGTGTAATTATGTGAAATGGCACAGGGAAAGAGTATTGAACACGCTTACTGAAATTTATTTAATACTTTGTACAAAAGCCTTTGTTAGCAATGCCAGCTTCAAGACGCCTCCTGTATGGTGGGCCTCTTCTATGAACTCTGATTTTTAGTTCTTTCCATAGATTTTCTATTGGATTTAAGTCAGGTGATTGGCTGAGCCATTCTAGCAGCTTTATTTTCTTTCTCTAAAAAACAATTGAGAGTTTCCTTGGCAGTGTGTTTGGGGTCATTGTCTTGGTGAAATGTCCACCCACATTTTATCTTCATCATCCTAGTAGATGGCAGGATATTTTATCAAGGAAATCTCTGTACATTTTTCCATTCATCTTTCCTTCAATTATTTGAAGTTTGCCATTACCATAGGCTGAAAAACAGCCCCACGTCATGATGTACCCACCTCTAAACTTGAATGAGAAACTGTTGGTAAGGTGTCTTTGGGGTGATGTGCATTGCCATTTGACCTCCAGACATGATGTGTATTATGGCATCCAAAGAGTTAAATTTTGGTCTCATCTGATTAGACTATATTCTCCCAGTATTTTACAGGCTTGTTTAAACGTTGTGCAGCAAACTTTAAACGAGCTTCATCATGCTTTTTCTTCAGCAATGGAGTCTTTCTTACGTGGTGAGCGTGCATACAGGCCATGGCGGTTAAATGCATTACTTATTGTTTTCTTTGAAACCGTTGTACCTGCTAATTCCAGGTCTTTCTGAAGCTCTCCACAAGTGGTCCTTGGCTCCTGGACAACTCTCTTAATAATTTGTTTTACTCCTCTGTCAGAAATCTTACGAGGAGCACCTGGTCGTGGTTGGTTTATGGTGAAATGATGTTCTTTCCTCTTCCGGTTTATGGCCCAAACAGTGCTCTCTGGAACATTCAGAAGTTTAGAAATCCTTCTGTAACCAATGCTATCATTATGATTTGCAACAATAAGGTTGCAAAGGTCTTGAGAGAGCTCTTTACTTTTACCCATCATATGTTTCTTGTGTGATACCAGGCCATCATTTGGGACTGAACCAGCTGATATTAATTAACACTGACAAGGGGCAGGATTGCTTTTTAATTACTGAGAGAGTTTAGCTGGTGTCTTGGCTTTCCATGCCTTTTTGCACCTCCCTTTCTTCACGTGATCAATTCTTTTCCCTGTGCCATTCCACATAATTACACACAGTTTCTGAACATGTATGGTATGATTTCTTTGTATGTATGATTACTTGGGTTACTAAAACAGTTTTGTCAGCTGTAGTGGTTTGTACATTGCATTTAATGACCTAAATTAATAAAAAAAATTAAAGCTCTCAATATGACTGAAATTGATAAAAGGAATTAAAAGAAACTGAAGTCTATAAAGGACTAGAGCCATGTCCACAACATTGATAATAACAATAAGAGCCCAAGTAATAAAATAAAAGTTTATAATAAAATTTCCTGTTTTTTATTTTTTAATAAATAATATGTATAAGCTATTACAAGGTTATGTTTTTATTTTAAACCTTACTATAATTTAGATCACTTATTATGAGATTAATAACCATGTTAAATGTACAGTTTAACTCTGCTTATTTATGTAAAATCCTTTTTCTGTGTTTTTTTTTTTACCTGCGATCCTAAAAAAGAGTCATCTTGAATGCCAAGTGATGAATGGCATGGATACAAACAGGTGACAACAGCCATACATTCATCCCTCTGTCTGATCCTCACTGGCCTTTTCTCCTTGGGCATCATGCTAGCTTTCCCTGCTGCCTATCTTGACACTATCATTGCTTCCTCTAGTACCGTGAGGGTGTAAAAATGCATTCAGCCCACAACCTGCTATCTGTAATCCTATCAGTGTGTAGTGTTTCTTTGCGTTTAGCTCTGTGAGAGACAGTGAGTGATGGCAGTGGTTGAAGAAATAGTGGCTGAACAATAGCATGCAGCGGAACAAAGAACAGTGTAAGGGTATTCAAAAACAGTCAGCTCATTATTCAAGAATTACTTTAATATTAATACAGTCTCTTATCTGATCTGATTTCCACTTCCTCTTTTAAATTGAAATAAAAAAATAATAAATATATCTTTTAATGTGCTGAAAATAATAATAATAATCTAATAATCTAATACCTGGCGAAGTAACTTAGTTAATATATACAGTATAAGGGGTCAGAAAACATTAAACTTCACAAACCTCCTATTTAATATTAATTTTCCTTAGAAGACAGACTTTCAATTTGACCTGATTAATTTAAATTACAAAAATTGAAACACAAACAATAGCCTAGCAAAAAGAAGTAGCCACTTGAACTAAGGAGTAGGGTCCAACACTTTAAAAACCACCCCCTCCCAACTTTGGGACCTGCCAAACCAAGACTGGTCCATCAGATTGCCAGATTGAGAAGCATTATTGTTTACTACAGAAAACCACACATCCACTGCTAAAGTAGGTAGTCTAGTAGAAGGATGCTTTACACCACCGCATCCGACACTTATATTGTGCTTTGTGATGCACAGCTTGGATGCAGCTGCTTGGCAATGGAAACCAATTCCATAAAGCTCTCCATAGACTGATCTTGTGCTGATTAAAAGTCCACAAAGGTATATAGCGACTGACTCTGCAAAAAGATGGACTCTGCAAAAATTTTTAAAAGGCCTACAACTTGGTCACAGAGTTGCTGTCCTTTCCAATCACTTTGACTTAATTATAAGTAGTAATACCACTAATAGTTGACTGTGGAAAACTTAGTTGTGAAAAAATGCTAAAGACTGTTAACCCTCATATTATTTAGGGCCAATTACCACTTCCCTATTTAACCTCTCTCTCTCTTTTACTTCTTTCATTCATCATAGTGGTTTTTAGTTGTCCATGTATATTATTGTGTTCTATCTGTTGGTTCTGACATAGCTAAGTTACCTATTCTTTTACAATGTCAGCTTACCCCATTCATGGATGTTAAAGTGCAATGCATGTCTCTGTGTTAATGCTCCACACCTTATCTGCTCATGTATCTGTCAGCTGTTCATCCAGCGGTTTTGTTTTATCTATATTGCATTTTTCTGCTTTTTTAACACACTTGTGATTCAGTAAATTATTTTCTGCAACCTGGAATCCCCTCTAGTCTGTTCTCTAATAGTTATGACCCTGAAAGAACCCAGAGCTTATTTTGATTCAAGAAATTTCTCCAAACGTCAGTGACAATGTTGTGTTGTGGTGTGGTGTCGTGCTGTATAAGTGGACCAGATGCCGTAATTTAAAAAATGTTTTTGATACTGCTGACCTGAATATAATTCACTATCCAAATATGCATATATCTACCAGCATAATGTAGGCAGCATTCTGGATTGATGATGGATAAGCAGATAACTAACAAACTGTGCAGCAGCAATGAGCTACATCTCAGAGGTGAAGCAAAAAGATAGATGTCTCTGATAGATTGCACAGTAAGTGAACACAGAGCTTAAAAAGCTCAGCAGCACTGTTGTGTCTAATTCATCATATCAGACAAACACACACCTTCACCATATTAGTGTCATTTTTTTGCAAAAATTTTTTTTTTCTTTGGTGTTCAAAGAGCTGTATATATTTTTTCTGCTTCGTACATTCACAAAATCCTAAAACATATAATTGTCAAGTAAAATATAAACAAAAATAACCAGCACAAATTTGCTATGAACCAATTAAAAACTGCCAGGGCCTCAGGGAAGTAGGCTGCAGCCTGACAGAAAGTTAGGCGAAGTAATCAATGTTTGGCTATTGAACAACATTGAAAAGCACAATAATAATTACAGAGTGGTAACACTTTCAAGGACAAATGGGTTGTTTTTCTAGACACACAGCTTGGTCTGCTACATGATTTCTACCCAAGCATGTTTTTTAAAAGGACATGCATGTGAATGGCAAAACTCAATACTGTTCCTACTATTATCTAAAAAGCACTAACCTAAACTACCACAATTTTACTTACTTTCAAAAGCCAGATTAAAAAAAACATTATTGCAGTGCTTTAAAGGAGCTAGGTGGTGCATGCTCATTGTCTGAAACTCACATGCTTCTTACTGCACTGATTGTTACACAACATATTTAAAGATTTTTGTTTAGTATCATTCATATAATAGATTCTTAATCAAAGTGGAAAGTTGAAATGACTAAATCAGACAGCTTTCTCTAAGATAAATAATTTGTATCTCAATTTATCAAGAAAACAGAGAGCTATGCTGCCTAAAAATTTAGTACCATTGCAAAACTAACTCTGAATCAGATTGACAGGTTCACTCACTGTTCACAGCAATGAGTTTATTTACTGATAAAATTAAAGACATAAGACTTAAATCATATAATGCATAGTGGAGTGTAATCAGTGGTCAACACTCTCCAGTCACTGAAAAATATTGTTAAAGTCAATGACAAAATGTAAATTTAAATTGAACCTTTAATCCCATATCTAAAAAGGAGCACATACACATCCAAAGACAACATCCTGTCTGTTAGACCCAATATTTAAAAAGACTCCCTCCAATATTACAGAGCAAGATTAAAAATGATAAATATATCGCTTTAAATGGTCTATTTTTCTCATTATATTTAGCAACTAAGTTTAACGACTTTTTCTGGTATTAAAAACTTTTGGAAACTCTGAGCACACAAGCAAATAAAATGCGCATGCTCAAAGCCGCCTCTCACCCTATCTAGAATAGCACTTCCACTCTATAACGTTCTCTTAATTATACATTCAACATCACAGATCACAGACATGATTTATCTAATTTACGGAAAAATAATTTATAAAATATACGTAATGATTTATATAATATGGGTCTAGACAAAGTATTTCAACGGCAAATAAAAGAATCAACAGAAGTCATTTATTTATTTGTGGATTTTTACAATATACATATGTAGCACTATTTTCTCTCCCACATTATTCCTTCTTTCTATAGCCTCAAATAGGCAAACAGACTATTATGCAAATTAGGCAATGACACCATTTAGCACCTTTAACAACTTTTAGCCAATTGCTACTTTTTTAAATGATGAGTTTGATGATGAATTGATTTTTACCATGTCATTCTGTGACAAAAACATAGGTGGTACTTGGAAGTTTTGACTTGATAAGAACCACTGGTGTAGACTAGGTCTATGCATTTTCAGAGAAAATGCACCGATATTTGATAGCATTCAGTGGCTATTTAGCGTCCAGTGGCATTTTGCATGCGCCTGTATTGACAATTCACTGCACAGATAACGCTGAACGTCTGACAATTGCCTAGGTAATTTTCGTTCAAGTTCAAGTAATTTATTTATATAGCGCTTTTTACAACTATGTGTTGCCACAAAGCAGCTTTAGAGTTTAAAGCCTAAACCCCCCAAAGAGCAAGACAAAGCGACAGTGGCAAGAAAAAACTCCCTGTTATGATGTTATTTTTTGAGAAGAAACTCAAAGGGGACCAAGGCCCAGTGGGGGACTCATCCTCCTTGACCGGCCAGGCAGCATCAGTGTAAGACAGTCATGTACAGATTGTGGATAATGAGTGGTGCATCTGTGTTTTCTGTTGCCAAGATAGCAATACAGCAGACATTTACCCATCACACCTCATTTTGAGACCACCATGGCCATCATTGTAGATATATTTTTATATTAAGGCAGAAGGCGTGAAAATGACTGCTGGTGGGGTGTAAGATATCAATGTACATCATGATGTGCCTTGCTCAGGATGTAACATCTGGACCTAGGTGTCCAATAAGAATCAATTAAGAATTATGTCTGTGTCAGAAGTGTAAGGACAACTATGATCCAAATTAATATGTCTTGTTCACTTTAAAAATCCAAGACATTGTGCATGTTGGTTCATCTCAAGGCTCAAAACGTCTATTGTAATTCGTAGTGATGGCAATCCAATTACAAATTATTATAGCATTGTGCTATTAATAAGGGTTGAATGCTTGCAGTTAGCTAAAACTATTAAAATCTGCACAAGTAATGACATATTTGGTATTCAAACTAATTTGTCTGTAAAATATTAAGCTGTATTAATTAAAGATATTGAAATAAGTAAAACTAATAAATTAATATATAAGGGCCGCACGGTGGCGTAGTGGGTAGCACGACCGCCTCTCAGCGCTGGGGGTTCCCGGTTCGAATCCCTATCTG
>JAOUQT010037427.1:0-11227 GCA_025769995.1 Xyliphius kryptos
GAGTTTCCATGTTCTCCCCGTGTCTGCGTGGGTTTCCTCCGGGTTCTCCGGTTTCCTCCCACAGTCCAAAAACATGGGATTCAAGATGAATTGAATGCTCTAAATTGCCCTGTATTACATGTGGACTAACAAAAGTCAAATCCACAGGGAGCATCGTGGGTTTGAGGTGCGTACCGAGCAGAGAGGTGGAGTCCTTTCCCAGTGCAGCAGCCACGTTGGGGTCCACAGGAGGCTGACCGTCTGCCGCTGGCAACTCAGGTCGGGTGTAATCTCGACTTTTATCATTGTTGTATTTCACATTCAAGTTGACCAGCTTGGAGAAGTCAATGCGCAGCGTGCAACAAGAGTTATAGATGTTCTGTCCATCTAATGACTACAAATAATAAATACCTCTGGTTATCATGCATCAGGTGAAAAGTCATTAATTAGCAATAAGCTTTGAGGGGGCGTGGCATTATTGTAAATAAATCACAGGAAAGAGGGGTCATTAGAAACGACGCGCAGGTGGAGTAAAGTTACACCTCTTACCCGTGATTTATTCACAATAATGCGCCGCCCTCTCGTACATTATTGCTTTTATAAAACGGTTACAAACACACTGCAAAAGGTTTGATTCATAAATGCATTGACTGAAAACAAACTCTCCTTCCAGTGACATGATCCAGTCCGTTTTTTAAAATAAACCATGACCTCCAGGAATTTCCGGAATCTTCAACAATTAAATACAGCCATCTAGTGGCCAAATGACAAAACGCAGTTTATAAAAAACTTTGAAAAAACTGTATATTTTATATCGCGCATTTATAGATTGTGAAGCGGTCAGAGGTGTGGCTCAGCCAATCAGATTGAAGGAGCGGAACCTGTTTTATAAATCAATTTACATTCCGTTAAATTTCACCTTTGTTCAGAAAACCATAGCTGTATGTATGTATGTATGTTCACTTCATAAACATCAGTAACCTTCTTCCTCACCAGTTTGGCCTGCTGGGCGTTAACAGGATCACTGAACTGCAGCAGGGCCTGAAACTGGTTGTTTTTGGTGAATGTGATGATTTTCATCACGGTCCCAAACTTTGAAAAGATCTGAAAAAGAAAACAGGAAGCCGGTGTTATTACAGAAGCAGCGAGATTACAGACTCTGGTTTAGAATGTACTTCTGAATAATGTGCTAACTTGCTGCAGGACATCC
Organism: Xyliphius kryptos; assembly: GCA_025769995.1. Taxonomy (NCBI): domain Eukaryota; kingdom Metazoa; phylum Chordata; class Actinopteri; order Siluriformes; family Aspredinidae; genus Xyliphius; species Xyliphius kryptos. The sequence goes on from JAOUQT010037427.1 coordinate 1,190, forward strand.
AGTGTGACGGGATAGAACATATTATCGATGATGATGCGCAGGACCGGACTCGGGGCTGGAATCAACACGCTCTCGCCCACAGAATCTGAGCTCAGAGATCCACCCTCCTGCACGGCACACACGGCCTGTAGGACGGCCTGAGCACGCTGCGGGCAACGCACACGCCACACAGGCAGCAGAGGGGAAGAAAATTCAGTGGTTAGCATGTGCCAGGTTCAAATCCCCATCTGAGAGGACTTTCCACGTCCTCGTTAATCACGACCGCCTCGGATTTTTTGTAATTCAGTGAACCTGGAGCATAAAGATCAAAGCGTTTGTGTTGTCAGAAAGTAAAAATCACATGATCTGACCTGATTCAGGGCGCTGTCAGTTTTGAGCTCTTTGTGGTTCGAGTACTGGATGCACACAGGAATGTTTCTCACTTGGGGTGTCACCGCTGTATAGTAATTTACCATGGTAACTGCTGCTTCCTCCGTCCCCAGCTCTAAAAATGCCTTGGAGGGAAGGGGAAAGATTGTAATGACAAAAGTCAAACTTCGTGTACAAAAATTTTCATTCTGACAACATCATTAATCCAGTTATTCAAATTAAAATATTAGTTTAATGATCAGTTACGATGTCCGTACTTCTGCTCATCCAATCAATGTTAATGTTCTTATGTCCATTCAAAGAGTCCAACCGTAAAAGGTCCGTTATTAAGCGATGTGCTACTCGCATATTCTATAATAACTGTGGGATTTTGAAGAAAGATTAATACAGGATTCAAATAAATACATTCAAATTGTGCATTTGTACCCTGAACATTATGTACAGGTTTTTGTTTCATCATAATTGTATTTTTGAAGTGTAAACGCTCCTGCCTTCACTTTTTTGGCTGCGATGTCTGAACTTGTAGGTTTTTATACAGTGCATTCAAAGATTATCTGAAAAAACATGAATTAAAAAAAAGCTTCTGAACTTCAAATGTATGTGTGTGTGTGTAGAACGTACCTGGTTCTTCCCCTTCAGCATGAGAATATTGGTGACTTTTCCAAAAGGTAAACCCAGAGCAATAACCTCCGTCTCAGACACTTCACTCGGAAGTTTGCGAATGTGAATGACTCGGGACGGTGGGATGTCCATGCCGTCTTCCACCCTCAGTTTTTTACTGTCACCTCCATTTGCTAAAACGGCCAGAAAGAGAAGATTTAAAACAAGATTTAAAACAAAATTTAAAAGAAGCTTTAGCGCGAGAACAGTCAAACATAATATTGTAATATTTCGGTGAAGCCATAATTAGCTGCGGTAAACCTAAAGACAATAACGTCCTCAGAGCTAACTGTATATCGGCTTATATGTTCTGAGCTGGGGGGCCGGGACAGAGAAGTGTACAGAACAGTGGACGCTAACCCTGGATCAGTATAGGTACGGAGAACGACAAAACACCACATGGAGGAAATCTGGACCCTCCACTAACCTTTCCATGAGTGGTCAAATATTAACGATCACACCAACAACAAGTTCAAATTCAAGTAATTTATTCATACAGTGCTTTTTACAGCAGTGTGTCGTCACAAAGCAGCTTTACAGAGTTCTGAGTCTGAACCTTCCAGGAGAAAACCGAAGCAACAGTGACAAGAAAAAAAAACTCCCTGCTATGAGGTTATTCTTTTAGGAAGAAACCTTGTGAGGACTCATTGAGGGACTCATCCTCCTTGAGTGCTGGGCAGCATCACAGTGTAGGACAGTCATGTACAGATTGTGTAGAGGTCACTGTTTGGATTTAAGAATCATAAACATTATATAAACTATATCAGTCCATCCTGCAGGACTGTAACGCTGTCAGTCCAGGTTCCATCCAGTGACCGTCGTATCCGCAGTGCGCCAACAGTGCCGTGGACAAGGAGATGGGACACCTCGGGGCATTTTATAGTGTGCAGGTTCACAAAGAAACCCAATACAATTTCAGAAGGACACTAAAAAACGTAACCGCCGTCATCTGTCTGCAGTTTGTTAATTATCACATGGACAAGACAAACAGGACTAACGGGAATAGTTTTAACGGGAATAGTTTTATAGACAAATGAAACATTTGTAGGCTTGTGGTTAGGGAACCAGCCTTGTAACCTAAAGGTTGCCGGTTCGATTCCCAGTCCTATGTTCTATGGCTGAAGTGCCCTTGAGCAAGGCACCGAGCCCCAATTGCTCCCCGGGCGCCGTATAAAAGGCTGCCCACCGCTCCGGACACGTGTGCTCACTTCACTAGTGTGTGTATTTGTGTGTGTTTCACTGCACGGATGGGTTACATGTGGAGGACAAATTCTTCTGTGTGTAAGCACTGTAGGCAAAATGAATCACTTTAAGACAGATCTTTTAGGCTTAAATAAAAGTTGTTTGTTAGCAAAAACAAAAATACTGCATTTCAGCATAAAGACACGAGCATCTGTAAATACATAACATCATAACAGGAAGGTTTTTGTTGCTTCGGCGTGCTGTTTGGGGGTTTAGACTCAGAACTCTGTAAAGCTGCTTTATGACACACACTGCTGTAAAAAGTGCAGTATATGAACTTGAACTTACTTGGGTGGTCATAGAAGCTTCTTCATGAATTTGGTCTGTTTTGCTGCTTCTGCTCCAGATCAGCCAGAATTTAACAAACAATACGTTTGGAATTTTACGAGCAAATTATTTTAAAAATGTCAGGACGTCTGACATTTTTGTTCTACCAAAGAATATTTCATGTAGAATAAAGTTAATGTTTTGGAACAGCCAAGTTAAAATCCTGGTTCAAACAGTTTATATAATAAAAAATAATTAAGAAAAAAACAACAGTTATTGAAGTGTCACATACTTTAGACAATTTCAGATATGTAGCATCAAGTTCTTTTCCTTAATACATAAAGGATCCTATTTTTAACTCATTTGTTTGAATTGATTCTCTTCAGTTGGAGAGTACAGTTATGCAGGAACATCACCACTGTATGTATATTTGGGGCTGATGGGTAATGCGGTTTCATCTCCTCTTACCTGTAAGTGAAGCGGCTGTGCTGCTGTAAAGACTTCCGGTCAGTAAATCATCAGAACTTCTCTAAACAGACGAGCAAAGCAGCAATTTAACAAATACATAAAAACCAGCAGCGCAGATCAACAGCATTTTCTCTTTAAATAAATTCTAAAATTTAGAGTTAATGATGTTTACCTTCACACCGACTGCAACATCACTAACAAGGCTGGAAGGAAAGAAGACAGTTATTTTTGGTGTATGCACAAATGTTTTAATTAACAAAACAAATGTTAATGAACCATTCATGGAACACTTCTCCTTTACCTGTGTAGACCTTATCTCACCTCTGTACACGCCCACACCACCTTCATCTCACATTCCTGTCTTTAAACCATCCTTTAAACCTGTGCCACTCCTCTAAATTAACGCGTGCACATGCTTGGTCATCCTCTTTAAATAAGAATCACAGAATCTTTCTGTTTCCTTTTATGCAAACCTCCATCTCTTCACGCTATCGTCAACCTGCGCCCCACTTTTATCACAGATCACAATGGTGTCCGCCAGCATCCGATTCCAGAGACTCCTGTTTACCAGCCTGCCCATGAGCACCAGCAAATCCTCCTCATGCAACACCTTAAAATCAACCCACAACCTCCTTCATTCCCCACCAGCATGCCTCTATACATCAGTTCCATTCACAACATTTTCTTTTCTGAGGACCCACACCAACTCACGCCAGATACCGTTTGTCTTCACCATCTTGCAACCCATGTGTGGACCATGTGCATTTGTGGCTTTACATTTACATTTAGTCATTTAGCAGACGCTTTTATCCAAAGTGACTTACAAATAATAGAACAACGTGGCCAGTATTTAAGGAAAAACCAGCTACACTGTGGTCTCATCATCCTGATCATTATCCACTCTGACTGCTGTCTGTGGAAGAGGTGCGTTTTGGGGATTCTCTTGAAGATGTTGAGTGTCTCAGCCTTATGGACAGTGTGGGGAAGACGGTTCCACCATGTAGTGGTGGTGAATGAAACGGAGTGAGAATCAGCGCCACGGTGGGTTGGACTCACCAGGTAACATTCATCAACAATCCCCCTTTTTTCCCATGATTACTTTTACAGCATTTCCTCTTTTCTAGCCCATAATAGTACAGCTTAAGCTCATCACCAATGATTCCTTCCTTCCCTTCCACTTGGTCTCGTACACAAAGTATATGAACCCTTCCTCTCACCAGCTCGCTCTCTCTCTCCTTCAAACAGACAAGGTTCCTACACGCACTATTACTATCACGTGTGTCCCTCTTTCCTTACAGTGGGACAGCAACAGCAGCCTGGTGTCCTTTAGTGCCGTGTTGGTGAATCGGGGTGGACGTTGTTGACCCAGGCCTCATCCAGCCAGACATGGAGACCTGACTTCTGATTCTGATGTTTAATTTAGCACAGGCTTTACAGCGGATATCCATTCTGATACAATCTTTAAATGTAAAAGTTTAAATCAGATTTCCACAGCAGCTCAAACCGGATGTGTTGTGTTTTGACCCTGATTGTCCAATGTGTCATTTCTATTGACCATTTACAGCAAGTACGTACACAGGTATAAACATTCTATCGTACATAATCTTAAAACAAAGCACAAGTCTCATATTTACAGCCGAATTCTTAATATTTGATGATTTGATGTTGGATGTGTGATTGGAGTCAGTAGTTTATTCACACGATCACAATAACGCTTTCATATTTACAAACGCTGCAAAATAATACCTCATATAATACACTGTATGTACATTTACAGAAATGCAGTGTGCATCGATGTGTAGAAGATGTTACTAAAGTTAATGTCCGATATTTACTGATAATACAACAAAGTACGTCAGGACAGCTAAGCTAAGCTAAGCTAAACAGCGCGGTGCTTCAGGCTGCACACTACGATCCTAAACAGTACGCTAAAGCTCAGCGCCACAGTCAGTTCATACTACACTGTTTAGTACGCAAGGACGCAGTGTGCAGCGCTAGAACGCAGTACCCTCAGCTCTGTCTCTGAGGCTGCGGAGCCGAAATGTATTCATCCAAAAACATAAATACCGCGTAAAGTGTTTCATCTCATCCGTCACAAACTTACCCGTCCATCACCGCAAAGATAAACCTAAAACCAGCTAACCAGAAGAACCTGCAAAATGGAGGAGGTGGCAGCTCTGTCTCTCCGTGTCTGTCTGTCTGTCTCTCTCTCTCTCGCTCTATGTGTGTGTGTGTGTGTGTGTGTGTGTGTGTGTGTGTGTGTGTGTGTGTGTGGTGGGGGGAGAACTGCTTCTACAATAAAACTCAATCAGAAAGCGTTTAGATGATTTTGCTGAAGATAAAGGGTAATGAGTGACAGCTGTGTCTTAGTTTCTCAGAGGACACTGACTGACCGGAACCGGACAGCAGGTTCTGGAATGCAGTTGTATTAATGTGCACATGCCATGCACATGATTTGATGATTATTTGTTCTGCTCTTTGTCCATGGCACTGCCAGAGCACCGCGCCCTCAACAATTATGGGATGGAACTGGACCTCTGTTGGACTGACCGCGTTGCAGGATGGACTCACCGCACTTCATTTATATACTGTAGTTTTTTTCCATTGTTAAATACGGACACCTAAACAAACGGTACATGTCTGCCCATCCCCCGCTCAAGGAGGATGAGTCCCCCACTGAGTCTTGGTCCTCACAAGGTTTCTTCCTAAAAAAAAACAACATAATGTCGTGCTCTTTGGGGGTTCAGGCTCAGAACTCTGTAACGCTGCTTTGAGACACACACTAGAAGAAATAGAATTAAATAGAAGAAATAATTACACATGAATACACAATATAAGACAAACAGAACACAGCAACATTGACACAAAAGAGCTAAGAGGAAAAAGTGTTAACAATTTAAATTCTAACAGGCGAAGGTTTCTGAAACCTGTATGTCTCAATAACTATATTAAAATAAAAAAGTAAACTTAAATCCTCACTCGAGTCATAATATCAATAATGTGGAGGGTGGTACAGGCGTGGGGGGGGGGCATGTATCTCGGTTACGGTTCTGTAATGCCGTTGGGTACTTTAATGATAACATTCTTTGGCCATACATATCCAATAGCTGCATTATTAATAAATCACAGCTTTTAGGATGAAATAAGAAATGATTTGTTGATGTATAAAAACTTAAGAGGAAGCAATTATTCCTCACTGTATCCTAACAGACCCTTTATATTTTTCCTCTCGTTGGGTTTTTGTCTCTTACCCCCTATCATGTTCTGATCACAAACGAGTACTAAGGCTTGTTGTGACACTGTCTCACACGTCGAGCAAATTGGCCTTTCAGAGTGACACTCTGTGATTCGAGATGTTTCGGCAGAAATGCCAGAGGCCTTACATTTTCACCTTGCTTCCTTCAAACAAGAACTTCTCATTCAGTATAAAAGGGCACTAAAGCTCTGTTGATATCTCGATTACGCTGCACACACGCACTGACACGGGTCATTCTATATGATCTCATGTGTAATTAATTTTGGGAAAAATGATCTGACTTTAATTAAATCATGTTTTAACTTAAACCTTTACAGCTTTAAGTGTATTAAGGTAAAATAAATCACAGGTAAATTAATGATGTGAATACTTTATTTTGCTGAAAGTAATTCCTTAGATCAAATTAAGATCAAAGCTTATTCCTAATTAATAACACTTGTTTTTTAGAAAACAAGTTTATAAAAAATAAAGCTGGCATCGTTGTATTTTTGATTCATTTCCCGATCGTGGGTGGCACGGTGGCTTAGTGGTTAGCCCGTTTGCCTCTTAGCACTGCGGTACCAGGTTCGAATCTCAATCTGGATTGAGTTTCCAAAAACGAAAAGAATAAGAAAAAAAATCAAAACAAAAAAGTTTAGCTATGACTGAACTCCAAGACCAGGTCAGCTGATCTCGGGGTAATGCATCACAACGTTATGAGCCTCAGGTCATTCCATTCTATAAACTCTGATGATGATAAGGATATTCCTTGTTAAGGCATTTTAACTGTGAAAAGGCTTTCTACCACATTTTTGAGAACAAATGTGAAAACTTGTATGCAGGTCATCAAAACTTATCTCACTAATTTGTTCTGGTGCACAAGGTCACAGTATTACTGTAACACAAATGTGATTTATTTAAAGTATTGTCTTAAAATTAAAGCAAATAATTGTGAAAAAAGAGTTTTTCTGTTGAAGCTAAACATTCTCTTTTGTTAAAAACTAATAATAGGTGTAAATTAAAAAATTGGGACAAGGTGTCTACAAAGTTTTGTTTATACACTGTAGTACACGAACACAAGTGAGAATCATAACTAGTCATTATTTAATGCAAGAACAAACTATGTTTTTCCCACATGTCGTGAGTTAAGGCATGGCTTCTCTAATAATTTACAATCTGTAAACACGTCTTTATTGCCATTGGAGCGTGACTCCAAGACAGTTTCCATGGAGACTTTTGGCAGTACAAATCGATCTCATTAACCTTTTTACCCTTGTCCACATCCCTCGGGAACAGAACGGCATAAACAAGAGTCTGCTTTCCTAATTCACTTGAACTGTTCCCTTTTAAGCATCTCCTAAATTGACGAGGTATCACAGGGCGGCGAGTGCATTTTAAGGGGGTCAGCAAGAAAACGAGTGTCTCCAGGGCACACTTTTTGACCAAAACTAACTTACGTGATCTCCCTGTAATGATGGACCATCTGTCTTTGTTATGATGAAACTCACACATGACTTGCTGTCAGTCATCACACGCTGACCCTGCTTCCTCCAGAACGTGCACAGAAATAGAAATTTTGTTTGTTAATAATTGGGTTTGAGAAAGAAGATTTGATGAACATTCTGTTATATACCTCATTATCACAAATTAATTAATATACGAATGAAAATTGGAACAAATTCTCATTTGACACCCGAGAAACCGTTTATCTATTTACACAGCACATTTGCAGAGAAGTTGGAGTTGTTGTTTTTTTTAATGGACTTAATTCTATTTGGTAAATATACAGTTTTACAAAAGTACAATGTCTTAAAGTAGATTTACAATTTGGAATAAAATGCACGGGGTGTTTGTGTGCTGTCATAGAACAAAAGCTTTGTTATGAATGCACGGTGTGAGGGTACAGAATTCTTTAACTGTCTGAGTCTCCCGTTTGGAAATTTGGTTTTGTTTTCTTGCAAATGAAATGTTTTAATGTAATTCAATTTTTTTTTACCTGTTTTGCATTTCTCTGCCCCCTCTATAGTATAGAAGTGATTTAGATCTATAATGTCCATGGTTCAACAGGGGCATGAAATCCATATAAATGTACATTTTCTTAGTTTACAGTATCTGCTTTGAAACATTACTTAATCACTTTTCACAATGTATTTTTTAAAAGCGGTGTGTCTGATCATTTAAGACGTCCCCACGCTGCATGATTTCCAGGGCTTTTTCTAAGAGCTCAGCTTGTTATCCTGCTGTAGGACAAAGTATGAAAGTCCTTTAATCTGTCTGGCTTTGTGCTCTAGACCCTGACTCCATGCTAAATTGCGTTTGCTTCAGAAGCTTGATGCCTCCTGTGACCTTGTCATGCTTTTTACAGCAAAAATATTGCCAGGACCTGCGCTGAAGCCAAGCCTTCCAATCTCCATTGCAACCAAAGACTTTAATTCCTCTATTGATGGCATATGACGTTCCCTCTTCCACTCGACAGGGCAGGTGCTGAACTCAATTCTCTTCAAAGGATTCAGCAGTATGAATCTGATGTACCTGCTGTGTGAAAAGATTCACCTTTTCGTACCTTTGAGGCTGCATGCGTGTGCACAGGGTATTGTGAGGATGTAGATTTACCCTGAACTTACACTGGGCCTGTCTAAGGATGGCAGTGGTTTTCTATAGCGGGCATCAGGCACTTTAGATTTCATAATTCTGATTCCTTTAATCAAAATTAAGATGATGAATAAATACTTACATTATTCTGATCAGTCGGCCCACTGCAGTACGTTCAGTCGGCATTTACACACAATTACAACAATGTACATTTGTTTCATGACCAAAATGTCTCTGTGCAGTGTGTGAAAAAGTCATTAAGAGTCAAACCTCCAGTTCCTCGCCGCTCTTCTCTCACAAAAAAATCTTTTTGAAAAAATATGTTAGAATAGAATTAGAATTAGAATTAGAATGACGAGTTAGTCTGAAAGGCAGAGGTATAAAGAGGTGGACCAAACAGGCTCAATTAGGTTTTATCTCCACGTCAAAAAAACTACCTGAAAAACTGAACAAGTTTATATAGAGGTTTCTCTGTGCATTTTCCGTGTTGAGTTTAAACTCATATAAAGGTCATCCAAAGCAGAATCTTCAGTTGATAAAACCTTAAACTATTTGGTGGTTTAATATTCATGATTACATGTATTTAAATAATTTAAATAATGTCCACTGATGTTAATAATGTGGCTCCTTGAGCAAGACCCTCAACCCTCATTGGTCCAGGGATTCTGTATCAACACTGTGTTCTGATTACAACTATTAAGTCAAATAGTTGTAAGTCACTTTGGATGAAATGACCTCCTGAATGACCAAATGAAAATGAGTCCATGTTTTTAGAATGTGGGGGGAAAAAAACTTCAAGAGAACTCCAAGAAAATCCACAGGGACTCGGGGAGAACATGGAAATTCCACCCAGATTGGGATTCAGACATGGATCCCCAGGGCTTAGAGGTTGGTGTGTTCACCACTACGCCATCGTGCCGCTGATAGAATGAGATGATAATATTTATGATGAAATTATAATAAAACTCTTTAAATAAATAAAGTTTTAATTTTAAACCTGTTCTTTGGTTCATCTTAGCATCCGATCTTCTGTCAGTGGTTTGGTTAGTGGTGTAAAAACTGTCTGCCTAATAAAGCCTGGTACATAAGTGTTACTGCACATTAATGACCTATTACATTTACATTTAAATTTAGTTATTTAGCAGACGCTTTTATCCAAAGCGACTTACAAGCATTCCAACTTGGTTGGGATCAGAACACAGGGT
>JAOUQT010037441.1:0-11225 GCA_025769995.1 Xyliphius kryptos
AGCACAGGTGTCTGCAATTGCATTCAGTGATATAAAGAGCCCTGACACACATCACCATCAATGAGTTTAACTGACAAACATTCTTACTTTGTCACTCCTAAACACTTTTTGCATAATAATTTGGAACACAATGTAAGCACACAAACAAGAGCCAATGTACGAGGTCAGTTTATTAACAAATAAACCAGAACTAATAAACTAAATCGAGCTAATTAACTTAGGTAGTGAAAATACAGAGTCAGGTGCAGACGGCACCTGACAAAAAAACTAAACCAAACTTATTCCGGCACACTGCACTCGTTCATAATATCTTTTGCCAATTTATACTGCATTTAGTTGCACACATCCATGCACTTCAACATTTTTTAAAACACAGACTAAGTCGTACTACAGTATTTTTACATTTTCTATTATTTGTATAGTTTTTTCACCTTCTATTATTGTAATATATTTTTTACTCCCTATTTTATCCTTAATTCTTACTATTACTTGTAGCAATCGCACAGATTTTTAATGCTAGCAGTATCATGCATAACTAAGCATGTGACAAATACATTTTGATTTTATTTGATTTAACAGAATAGGAAGCCAGGATTTATCCACATTTAATCCTTTTCTACATACAGTACAGGCCGGAAATTTATACACACCTTTTCATTTAATGCTTTCATGTTTTTTTAACAACTATTTACATTGTAGATTCTCACTGAAGGCATCAAAACTATAAATGAACACGTTTTCATGAGTTATATGTACTTAACAAAAAAGGTGAAATAACAGAAAACAAAGTTACTTTAAAATAGCCACCCTTTGCTCTGATTACTGCTTTGCACACTCTTGGCAGTCTCTCAATGAGCTTCAAGAGGTAGTCACCTAAAATGGTTTTCAAGTGTGCCTCTCAGGGTTAATTAGTGAAATACCTTGCTTTATCAATGGAGTTTGGACCATCAGTTGTGTTGGGCAGAAGTCAGGTTACTACACAGCTGTAGTAAAATTCATAGTATGGCAAGAATCAATCAGCTAACTAAAGAAAAAATAAGGGTCAGTCAGTCCAGACAATTGCTAAAATTTGAAATGAGTCCCAATTGTACTGACTGTTTGCACTTTTGTTCTGTCTGCACTGTGTTATGTTGCACCATGGTCCTGAAGGAACGTTGTTTCGTTTCACTATGTACTCTGTATATAGCTGAAATGAGAATAAAAACCACTTGACTTGACCAAAAAACCAAAAGAATCTCCGCACCTTGGATTAATTAAATATTTCATTTATTATATTCCGCTTAATCCTGTACTAAGGTCGCAGTGGTGTTCCCCATGCCCATCCAGGGGGGAATGTCTCGGGCACTGGGCAATTACACCGAGGACAGGGCGCCAATCCATCGCTGGATCTTTGGATTAATAACCTTTATCATATGTGAAAACACTGTAACTGCTCCTGCACCTAAAGTCAAATACTACTTTTACATGTTAAATATATTTAAAAATTGCATGGTGGCATAATTTGTCTCTTAGTACTGGGGATCCAGGTTCGAATCCCAATTTGGGTGGGGTTTTCATGTTTTCCCCGTGACCCCAGGTTTACTTCAGGTTTTCTGGTTTTGTCCCACAGTCCAAAAACATGGATTTAAGGTTAATTGGTAAATTGCGCCTGTCTAAATTACCCCTATATGGTGTGTCTGTGTGTCCAGCAATGGATTGACGCATTGTCCTGGACATATCTGCCCCATGCCCAAAATGTTCTCTCTTGGATAGGCATGGAAAACCCCCCAGGACCCTAGTATAGAAGGGGAGGTAAGTACAGTATAGAAAACAAAAGATATTAAGAAAAAAAATGATTCTACTATAACACCATATATACATCATTCTTTCTTACAAGTAGGTAAACCACTCTAACTAATCTTAAGTTGTGTCTGACTCTTGGACACTGAGTCTGAGGTTGGTCACCACGTCTTTTTTCAACCATAGTACCATATTTTACAAATAAAACAACCAGGAGGCAATTACTAACTAATTTGCCTATTACGTCTTTGGAATTTGTGAGTTAACCCACTCTGGCACAGGAAGGAAGTTATTCAACCCAACCTGGGATCGAACCTAGACCTTCTTGCTGTCAGGTGGTAGCACTACTGTGTCACCTTTTTAAATTTAATTTAGTCTAGTTTCCAACACTTATCATTTCCATACATGTATAGGTCCCTCTACCATCTCTGTTTCAAAGTAGTTTAAAATAAGCAATTATTCTTCATCTTCATTAAGCAAATGTATTACTTGATAATGTTAACAGTCTTTTATTGTAAACACCATGAGCCTGTATTCAACCTGTCACCGTGCATTAGGAAGCATCTCCTTCATCCTGATTAAACCATGTACTAATTCCTTTATCTGTTAGACATTAGAGATACTGTGGTGGGGGTTGCTGCCCACTGGGCCGGTTTCAATTCCTCTAAAAATTTCCCTTAAAAACCTCATTAAAACATTCATACCTCACGTTCTTGTCCCAGTGCAGGTGAAAGCATAAAAAAGTAAACATCACATTTATCATAGCTGTTCATGTTTTATTTAAGCTTTAAGTGCAGACCAGCTTTATGGTGTTACTTGTCTAGGCTAGATTTTGCTGATCATTTCCGGTACACACTGATGTTTTGTAATAAAACATCTAGTAAATAAAGACAATATTGCACTAAAACCAGATCAATTAATTTAAAAAATCATGTATTATGGTGGTGAGTCAAACCAAATGTTATCTGATCAAGCACACTAATTGTTAAATTTTGTAAACGATTAGAAATTATTGCTCAGCACTTTTATAAAACTATACACATAGTGACAAAAGGCAGGATGACAACTTACTTCAAAACATTTATAGGAATCTATAAAAAAAATAAAATACACATTGTATAAATAATTGTATGACGGCTACTCGTAATATGGGTTATGGATCATATACATTTGGTCATTTAGCAGACGCTTTTATCCAAAGCAACCTAAAAATCAGAGAACAACAAAAGTCGGTAGTTAAGGAGGAAAAAATTACACTATAGAATCATCAACATGGTTATTTCCTAATCTGGTCGGCATTTAACCATTTCATTTATTTTTTTATTTTAGAGCAAGTGCTTCTGCAAGGAAGGTAGTTTGGGTTGTTTCTTAAAAATGCTAAATGTCTGAACATTACAAGCAATGTTGGAAAGATCATTCCACCATTTAGCAGTGATGAATGATTGATTCAGTATTTTAGTACAAGCTCGAAAAAGAATACCATGCTAAAATGTTAACACATAGACCAGCGTGTCCTGGTTGTGAGATCTTTGCTGGTGTGTGGTTGAAGGTGATCGACTTATGGGGAAATAAGCATAAGCAACAGGAAGTATTCTGGAACAGTAATCATCATTTACTGTAAATTTAGTTTGATAAAAGAAAGAAATATCAAAGGTAAATTTGAGACAGCAAAGTTATTTCAGTAAATTGTTATGGAAATTACAAAAAAGGTCAATGGGTTAAAAAATAAATTGAAAATCTCACACATTAGAATTTATATTATTAATATGAGGTATATTGCAGATTTGCTGGGGTAATAAACAAAATTAGAAAATTAGTTATTACTTACCAAGTTCTTGCAACATTGCTTTGTTGAAATGATCAGTACTTGAAGTTTTATGATCCATCTGCCGTGTTTATTTCTCTGTCTGTCATCGTCGTCTTACAGAAAAGCTTATTAGAGCTGCTGCAGCCTCAGGATTAGGATCGAATACTGATCTGTTCATCCCCGTTCTTTAAAACTATAGCTAAACTTGCTAAAGAGAACCAACTGGGGACTTAAAACATCAAAGATGTACAACAGTCTTTATGTAAGGAGCATTTGGCACTCCTTAACTTGTTTGTTAACTAACTTAATTTCTCTCCTTTGTGTCTTGTTTAGGTAAGTTGGTTGTATGTAGGTAAGTTAAAAATGAATCTTACAAAAATCTTGTATAAGTAAACAAAAAGGAAGCTACAAAAAAACAGGTCAACACACAGCCACATACTAAAGCATTTGCAATTAAATTACACGCCTTTAATAAGTAACAACTAAATCCAGACTATAATATACAGTTGCGTTGTTAATTGTAATTACACAGGGGATAAACAACAAGCAACACTGTAAATGCAATGCAAATGCAAAAAATTACAAATTAGCATTTGAACAAATTAGCAAAATAACCCTGAAACTTTTACCCTGTTTTATGTGACTCATGAAATGAGGAAGCTACCTGGGTGCAATTATGACCAAAGAGTCATAAAGAAAGAAGGATACACAACTGCAATACGTCTAACAACCATTAATAAATAAATAAATAAACTTCTAGTTAGTGCAATCATAGACTTGTTATGGTTTCCATTGCCCATGTACTATTGTCATTTTCACTGTGTTTCTACATTCTTGCTATTTATTTGTTATTGCTGGTCTATTGTTGCATTTTTGTAGCATTTACTTTTTTTCACATCATTTTTTGTTTTTCTTGCTATATTATTTTTTTTCTTGCACTAACTGTCATTCTGGCTTTTCTTTTGACTTGTTGGCATTTCTACTGTGTTTCTGTCAAGTCTTTTTTTATGGTAATTTGGTTATTTTTGACAGGCAGGTATGTTTAACCATTTAGTTTAATTTATATCACTTTAAAACATTGTGTGTTAAATTTTAGTGATGAGTAACATGATAAACATGTTTGAAACTGTTAATAATCAGTAAACAGTTGTTTACTTAATGTACTTAACGTACTTCCTTTACCTAGTCATTTACATTTTAGTTTAAAAGTCTAAATACACTTTATTATAAATAAACATCATGAATAAATTTAGTTAAAACACAGTTAAATGAAACAGCTAATTAAAATAACATTTTTTTTAAATGGCTAAATTCTAATTCTAGTATCTGATCAAGTCACTGCATTTATGTAAACATTAAATATTAATAATAATAATAATAATAATAATAATAATGGTCATTATTAATACTAATAATGTACATTGCTGTAAACAGTATATTGGTAAAATTATCTCATTATCTTACGCTTACTAGTGTCACCCAGAGGAAGGCCTTAAGGGAAAAACGTCTCAGGTGCTGAACAGGGAGTCAATCTGTCACTAGGCACAATATAAAGGTGCTGGTCATAAAATTAGAATATCATGAAAAAGTTGATTTATTTCAGTAATTCCATTTAAAAAGTGAAATTTTATTATATTTATTATAATATTACATTAATTTATTACACACAGACTGATAAATTTCAAATGTTTATTTCTGTTGATGATTATAACTGACAACTCATGAAAATCCCAAATTTAGTATATTAGAAAATGAGAATATTACTTTGTTGGCCAACTGAAAAGTATGAACAGGAAAAGTCTGAGCATGTACAGCACTCAATATTTAGTTTTAGCTCCTTTGGCCTACATTACTACAGCAATGGGACGTGGCATGGAGTCTGTGACGCTGCTCAGGGGCTATGAGAGCCAGGTTGCTCTGATATTGGCCTTCAGCTCTTCTGAATTGTTGGGTCTGGCGTATCGGATCTTTCTCTTCACAATACCTCATAGATTTCATATGAGGTTTAAGTCAGACAGGTTTGCTGGCCAATTAAGGACAGGGATACCATGTTCCTTAAACCAGCTACTGGCTTTGGCACTGTGTGCAGGTGCCAAGTCCTGTTGGAAAATGAAATCTGCATCTCCATTAAGTTGGTCAGCAGCAGGTAGCATGAAGTGCTCTAAAACGTTTTGCTAACCTTGAACCTCAGAAAACACAATTGGCCAACACCAGCAGATGACATGGCACCCCAAACCATTACTGACTGTGGAAACTTTACACTGGACCTCAAGCAACATGGATTTTGTCCCTCTCCTCTCTTTCGCCATACTCTGGGTCTTTAATTTCCAACAGAAATGCAAACTTTACTTTTATCAGAGAACAGAACTTTGGCGCACTCAACAGTAGTCCAGTCCTTTTTGTCTATAGTCCAGGCGAGACGCTTCTGACGCTGTCTCTTAGTCAAGAGTGGCATACATGGAATGCGACAAGCCATTTTTTCCATACGTCTGTGCGTGTCGGTTTCCGTGGCGGTTCTTGAAGCACTGACTCTAGCTGCAGTCCACTCTTTCTGAATCTCCCCCACATTTTTAAATGGGTTTTGTTTCACCACCCTCTCCAGGGTACAGTTATACCTATTACTTGTAAAATATTTTTTACATCTTTTCCTTACATTCGCCTCATTGTAATGTGCTTGGACACAAAGTTCTCTGAACAGCCTACCTCTTCAACAATTAAATTTTGTGTCTTGCCCTCCTTGTGCAAGGTGTCAATGGTCATCTTTTGGACAACTGTCTTGTCAGGAGCATTCCCTATGATTGTGTAGCCTACGGACCTACACTGAGAGATCATTTGCAGGGACTTTGCAGGTGTTTTCATTTAATTAGCTGATTAAAGTGTGGCACCAGGTGTCTCCAATATTGATCTTTTTCAAAATTTTACAAGTTTTTGAGATATTGAATTTGGGATTTTAATTAGATGTCAGATTTAATCATCAAAATGAAGGGAAAAAATAAACTAAATCCATATTTTTGGACTCTGGGAGGAAACTATAAAAAATATACTAAGAACATGGAAACAGACCATTATTAAAGTCCTTTAGCTAAAAAAAATCAGAGTATACTTTTATAGAAATGTCCACATATGTTTTATTTATAATTAAATTATAGAAAGCATAATAGCTACATAATAACCTATACACAGTTTAGTCCACCTTAATAATTTGCTAAAAAATTCACATTATAAAATATTTTATGACATAATATGAAATGACAAAATGTAAGCAGAATATGAACATCAGAGCATTTCTGCTTGGTATTATGCACCGGTAGTTGTGAAACTGAAGTTTAGGCATCGTGTCATTTACTTTCTATGTTTGTTCTTATTTACTGGACACTTCTTGTGTATCAAGGGCCCAGCTCATCATCCTAAGAGGAAATTGTTTGTAAATGTCCTTCACAGTATAGTGATAAACTGTACACCACACGGGCATGTTTCAGTTATTGACTTGTTTTTTCATTCTTGACTTTGCTTGTTTGTCTTCATACACAAATCCATTTGCATGTTGAAGTTGGCTATGGTTTTCCCAAAATGCCTTCTGGACTTTATCAAGTTCTGAAATGAGAGGCAGTCCTATGTCCAAATGCATTAAAATGCTTTCCAGCCATTCTTCTAACTTTGCAAATGATGACCTAGTGTATAAGGAGATGCAAAAAGAAAAACAGATGAAGTATAAAGTAAACATCAATCTGATCTGTGCCTGTAGTAAATTGGAAACTGAAAATATAGGCTACATACCTTTTGTCAGCTTCTATGTCACAGCAAAGAGCAGCAAGGGGGAAAAAAGCAGAAGGACATTCTGCAGGACAGAAGCGTTCCACAAATTCTTTCACATTTAATCCAAATTCCATAGTTCGTGGCAGATAATCTGGATCAGCATAAACTCTGCCGATAATCTTAAAAAGAGAAAATGTTTTAAACATTGGTCATTTAGCAATAAGTGGATTACAGCTCCAGTCAACAAGTCCGCCTCTTAGCACTGGGGATCCAGATTCAAATCCCAATTTGGTTGGAGTTTCCATGTTCTCATTGTATCTGCAAAGGTTTTTCCCAGGTTCTCCAGTTTCCTCCCACAGTCAAAAACATGGATTCAAGGTGAATTGGCTGCTCTAAATTGTTCCTATCTAGATTGCTCCTATACAGTGTGTCTGTGTGAGTGAGTGTGTGCCCAGTAAAAGATTGACACCCTGTCCTGGTTTTACCTGCCAGCACCCGAACATTCTCTTTTGGATGGGGATAGGGAAACCCACTGTGACCCAATTGTTGGATGAAGCATAAAAAAAAACAAGATTAAATCAGGTAAAATGTTAAATAATAGGTGGTACACAACTGTCATAAATTAAAGTGGTTGATTAACCTGGTACAAAATTGATCTGTAACAGGATTTAATTCTCCATTGACTCCATTACTGTTCTCCTTTTGAAGGTTTCAGCAAGCGAAGGATAACAAAATATCCAAAACATTGGATATACCATATGGCACAGCGGTACCAAGAACTGGAAGATGAAAACTGGTTCTACAGAATGCCAACAGCAACATTAACAGAGCTGCAAGAATATTTGAAATGTACTACTACTTTTTACGATGTAATAACATACATGTATGACTCTTTCTCATGAAGAAAAACACAAATTTTGCAAAATCTATAGTTTATAATATGTATATTGGTATTAAATAGTTTATTGTAGTGTGATGAAGCTAAGCCAGAACTTTTGATGATAATTCATAAAGGTATGTTTGGTGCAAAACTACACTGAGCAGCAGACAGCACCATATCTACAGTAAAGAATGATGGTGGCAGCACTATGCTTTAAGGCTGTTTTTCATTGAGAGTTAAACATGATTTTTTATGCTTTTCTAATAAAAAGCTTCAGATTTTTTTTGTAATTTCATTACAAAACTTTCAAGCCTCTGCTAAAAAGCTGAAAAGGGAATTTCTAATTAATATTTAAGCACTAATTACCTCACAGAGAAGGATTCCGAATGAAAAGACATCAACCCGTTCATCATAGCTAATTCCTGAAAAAAAAAGGATTAATTAATAGACTTTATTAATATTAGTATTAGTATTTATGAGTGGAAACCAATTTCATTTATCACAGTGACTCACCTCGGATCATCTCGGGCGCCATCCAGTATGGATTCCCCACTACTGTGTACCTCTTTTTTCTGTGTGGTTTACTCAATTTTGATACCTGTTCAGGAGAAGAGTTGTTTTTTCCTGCTTTATCTTCCTTCACAAGCCGCGCCAGACCAAAGTCAGCCACCACTATGGACTGGTTCTATGGCGAAAGACAAAAATATGAGATATTTGGATGGTTTCAACCTTTAAACATTTTAAATTGTATTCCTTACCTCTCTCACGAGACAGTTATGTGAATTCAGATCTCGATGGATTACATTCATGGAATGTAGATAAGCCTATGCGAACAGTGAAGGGAAAGAAATACAAATTTAATGAAATAATTAAGGAATTTATTACCTATAGTCCTAATTTAGGGCTGCAATACAACATTTTGTTTAAATTATTGCACTTTTCAACTTTAATCTCAGACCTTTAAACACAGCTTACAGTAAAACTGAATATAATTACATTTAATTCCATATTAACCTAATTGACTGAGCCGCTTGTAAAGCCGTGACATAATTGAAAATAATGCACACCTCTGACCGCTTCACATTTGTCTCAACGTGCTAAACTGGAAACCGGTTACTCAGCAATCAGAGTTAACTTTTACAATGGGAAAGACCAGTTTATTAACAATTTTTAATAAACACAATTATGAATCTTACCTTGTATTTTTTTATATAGTGTGTTTGTAAAGCAATAAAGCACTCAAGGTTGTGTCGTGTCTAATAACACCTATTTATGATAATGCACACCCTTTAGTACATTTTTGCTTTTTTATATGACCGGGGTATTGTAATTTTCTTACTACAACATAGATTGAGTTTTACAATATATGTCAAAAAGGTTCTTATCAAAAAGCTAAAGGTTAGTTTACAAGTGTGTTTTACAAGTTTAAATTTATTTTTAAAAATGTATGTCACACACTTATTTGGAAGAGCTGGTGATGTGTGCTTACCATTCCTGATGCAATATCCTTCGCATAGCTTACTCTGAGGTTCCAGGAATAATCACTGTTCTAGATATTTAATAAAAATAACTTTAGTTTTTGTGATATATTAATATAAATTACATGTCAACTTCAATATCAGGGTCATAACCACCATACAGTACAAAACTCTTATCCCACTGCACCTTACTTTAGTTTACTTTTTGCCAGTACTTTCAATAAAAAAAACATTTAAGTATTTCATTGTGTTCATTTCTTAATGAGTTTTAATACTGTACTAAACATGAATTTTACAGCTAACTGCTTGTATTTTCAATTTGATATAACTTTTCATAATAAAAAAAAAAAATACTCTTTGGTCTTTTTCTTCCGACAAATTGCCCCAATATTAAAAAAACAGTTCTAATAAGATTGTTTGGCTTCTATTATTTCAAAGGATCATAAGACTGAAATTAGAAGTGACATCAATAGTTCCTTAATGAAACTGAAAGAAAAACATGAGGAAATGTTGTGTCTGTGGTTACAGTCCTAAAATTCACATTTACAACTGTAGGCATAATACAATAATACAAATGTATATAACATAAATAGCAAATATTCAAACCATTTTTTCGATGGTTTCTCTTAGAGTTCCTCCTGGTACATACTCAGAGATGAAGTTTACTCGTTTATCTTTGTACAGGACACCGATGAACTTCAAGACATTGGGGTGGTCGAGACAGCGCATCACTTTTACCTAGAATAAAAAACTCATTATTTAGCCACCGCTCTATTTTAGAGCCCAGGAAAAATTGTATTGCCTAAATGTTGATCTTTAATGTCTCATAAAACGTATTTCTTACATTGATCTTACTGTCTGGTTTTGTAACAGATGTTTTTATTGACATTTTTTTGGAGGAATGGTACGAGACAATTCATATTTGTTAGATGTGAATAAAGATAAAGAAGTCATTCACCATATAAGGACTGAAACAGCTTATGGTATTTGGATCAGAAATGGTGGCATTGATGTTCAAACTCCTGTTTTAAGTAACCTGGATAATTATTTTGGCAAATCTAAGCACAATGTGAGACTTCATTGAGATTTCAACATCTGCAAAGCAGTCAGCAAAGTGGACGATCCCACACACCCCAGACACTTTGCTATTAGACTCTTGAATATTAACAATCAGGAATGAAACAAACACACACACCTCCGAAACTAAAGGCGGACAAATTGCTGCTCATACATCATAAATATATTTTTTTACATTTAAAGTTGATTGCTGCTGAAAATACATTTTTAACCTTGGACATATTTTGCAACTGTGGTTCTGATGATAAAGGGCCACCAGCACTCATCACTACAACTACTTGAATTGTTTATTGCCCTGTATATTGTCTTGTTTTACACTTTATGTTGCATAGTTTGCTGGTCTGTTAAACAGCTTGTGTTACAGGTGCCATGGGCACCTGATTAATTTAGTTCATTACCCTCGTTTAATGTCCTTGTTTAGTGATTATTGGTTGTGTCTGTTTATTGG
>JAOUQT010037452.1:0-21549 GCA_025769995.1 Xyliphius kryptos
GGGGGGGGGGGGGGGGGGGGGGGTCAGGGTTGATACAGTGAGGGCCCTGCTTAAGGACCCACTTTGGTCATTTCAGCGGATCTGGGTTTTGAACCCACAATCTTCACACACTGAGTCTCATGTTTATGTTTAAAAATCTGCTGTTTTTTTATTGTATTTATTTTTTGTTTTGCAGTGTTGAGGTGGATACGGATCCGCGGGCCGCCTATTTCCGCCAGGCTGAAAACGGCATGTATATCCGCATGGCGCTGCTCACCACCGTGCTGTGTCGGTAAAAAAAAAAAAAAAAAAAAAAACTGATCAAAACGCCACTGGGACCAAGAAGACGGGGATTTGGGCGGTACGAGGTTCTTACGAAAACAAATGCAATGCTGCATACAAACCGGTCACTTCACATCAACGCTTAAACGATAATCCGGCACGGTCGCCTCCTCGGTCCTTACAGTCAGCAAAAAACATCACTTATACAAAATTACAAATAATCAGACTCAATAAGGGAAGCTGTTACACGTGGCTTATTGTTCCTGTGCTCTGACCGCTCAGAGGAACGAAACGCTGCAATAACGCACAGATGCACTAATTACTGATTTATTAGACTTCAGCTGTTTTCACTTCTTGCACACGTTTAACGGGGTCTGAATTTGGATAATAAAGCTTAGAATCTATTGTGGTTCTTTTTGGATCTGTCGGTGTCTTCATTTTCATTCGTTTGATTTTGAACCAAGATGAAGAGTTTCTGCCGTGTGACCTGAGAACCACCGAAAAGGAAATGATTGGAATCAGAGTTGAGAGAATTAAGATCCTGATTTGAGGGGTTCTCGCTTTCCTACGTTCAAACACAACCGCCTTTTAACTTTCCCGTTAGGTTCTCCCTCGTAGTGCAGGACGAGTATTTCACGACTATTTAATAAAAATCCACAAAGTTAACTTGGATTATTTGACTTTATTGTGAAAGTTCAGCTGATTTGTATTTTGGTGCTTTTATGTTTACTTTGGTTCACGGTGTTTTGTTTTTTTTTGTTTTTTTTCCTAAATTCTACATTTCAGCAAAAATACCTCTTTAAATCCATCACTTTTGTCTTTATGGATCATTTTATATGAACCAATCACAAAGATTTGCACTTGGCGCTAATGACACAAACCCGCCACGAGGTTTGACCCCAATGGCTTTCCGTATGCGCGCCGGTTTTTGTCGTGGGTGGTGACGTCATCGTGGTGACGACATTAACCAGGGACAGAGACGTCTACCAAACCGTCTCCTTCCTGAGGCAGAATTAGCGCAAAACGACAGTCTGACGCACTGATTTAAACATACGAAAAATTAATCTATTAATAAATTAAATACAATTAATATGACGTTCCTTCAGTTCTATCGCTTTGACAACCACGTCTTAACGTTCCAAAGTTGTTGGGAACGTTCCGTTATATTTTGTAGACTTTATAGGACCTATAGTTTGTTTTAGTTTTTACATTGCTCAGGTGTATTTTTTTTAACTAATTAAAATTTGTATTCCTTTATTCTATAAACGCAAATCAACTGGTATGCAAATGAGGTGATGACGCGTTTCTCGCGACTTTTCGGGCAGCCAATAGCAGCGTTCCTTACAGACATACAGAAGAAGCTCTACATGAACGTGTTATTTCTGTCTGAATTATAGTGCGGAGTAAATCTCAGCGTTTCTCTGACATGTCCCGTTAAAGTAAAGCATGCAGTTAAAACATCTGAAGACGCTGCTCACGCCGCAGGTACAGTTATTATGGGATGTTGTCAGAAACTCAGCTAATTAGCTTTAGCGTTTTCCGTTACCTAGTAACAGTACACATCAAACAAAACCTCGGAATGCCGCATAGCATTATAAAGAGTTAAAAACTAAGATTTTAAAAACGGGATTTTGATGTAAGAGGATTTCTGGAGTTTTTCTTTATTACTTTAACAAATAAGGCACTGCGTTTAAGAACCATTTCTGGATGGAGAACCTATAAGAGTTTATCTCAGTAGGATAAGTTTAATCAGTGTATCTCAGAATAACGGCGCAGAAGGTCGTGGGTTCGAATACTTCTGCAGAATCCCGGCGCTCTAGTGGAGAACATAACATTACA
Organism: Xyliphius kryptos; assembly: GCA_025769995.1. Classification (NCBI taxonomy): domain Eukaryota; kingdom Metazoa; phylum Chordata; class Actinopteri; order Siluriformes; family Aspredinidae; genus Xyliphius; species Xyliphius kryptos. The sequence goes on from JAOUQT010037452.1 coordinate 2,101, forward strand.
TTTGCATTACATTTACATTTGGCCCTTAAGCTGACAGCTTTATTCAAAGCAACTTACAAGTATCCCAACTTGATGATTGGGGTCAGAACACAGGGTTGTACACTGTGACAAGGAGGATGAGTCCCCCCAAAAAATAATACATCATAACGGGGAGTTTTTCCTTGCCACTGTCGTTGCGATTTGCTCTTGGGGGCTTTGAACTCTGTAAAGCTGCTTTGTGACATCACACTGTTGTAAAAAAATGCTCTATAATTAAATTTCTTGAATTTGGTTGATATAGAATCACTGGAGCAATAACGGGTTAATGGTCTTATTCAAGAGCCCACATTGGTAACTTGAGTGGAGCTGGGATTTGAACCCCCAATCTTAAGATTGCTGGCCCAACACCCTGACCACTGAGCTACTAGCTCCCTAACATTGATAACAATTTGATTATTGGGTGGAGCTTCCATGTTCTCCGCATGGGTTTTCTCCGGTTTCCTGCCACAGTCCAAAATACATGGATTCAAGGTAAATTGGCTGCTGTAAATTGCCCCATATAGTGTGTGTGTACACAGCGATAGATTGGCTCCCCGTCCTGTGTATATCTGTTGTGTGATGTATCTGTTGTGAGATGTTCTCCCCTGGATGGGCATGGGGAACCCTACTGCAATCCTCTTGCCTCTTAGAGGATTAAGAGGAAGATAATGAATGAATGTATATATTGTGAGTTGGGACTACGGTGTCCACGCGCTCGCTTTTTTACGGGAATTTATCAGTAGGTTTTCCAAGGACACGGTAAGGAATGACGGCACCAGGATTCAGCTTTGTAGGTACTTGCCAAGACCCCTGTGGATGTTATTCTGGTTTTATATGGATAATGTATGCTTGAAGATGTTATTTCATTAACATAAATTTTAATTATAAGAAAATAAATTTATCTCAACGCCCTTCAGGTGGAATTGGATCATTACATAATCAGAGCTCAGAATTGTGTGTGTGTGTGTGTGTGTGTTGCAGGATGGAGCTGCGAAGGTGACCTGCATGGCCTGGGCTCCTAACAACACCAGGTTAGCCGTGTGCACCGTGGACCGCGTGGTTCTACTGTACGATGAACACGGAGAGAGACGGGACAAGTTCTCCACCAAACCCGTGGACTCAAAGGTCCTGTGATTTCATGATGAAGAGGCCGTTGGTTGGTTGAGTTGCATGCTGAACATCTCCTCTGCGTTTCTGTGTTTGCATTTGCAGTTCGGGAAGAAAAGCTACACGGTGAAGGCCATGGCCTTTTCTCCAGACTCCACCAAGATAGCGGTGGCTCAGACGGACAACATCGTGTTCGTGTACAGAATCGGAGAGGAGTGGTGAGTGAAGTGTTAACGCGGTGGCAGCAGAGTTACTGATTCTGATAAAGACCGTACGTTAAGCTTCAGGTTTCTGTTTTGCTCGCAGGGGAGAAAAGAAAGTCATCTGCAACAAGTTTGTTCAGACGGTAAGATCCTGTTTCGTCGATGTTCGTTATAATAGAGTGACATCATGTGATCAAATCTCTTTTTTTTGTTTTACAGAGTGCGGTCACGTCTCTGATTTGGCCTGGAGAACATGCTATAGTGTTTGGCTTGGCGGAAGGAAAAGTGAGTGATTTTTTTTTTATTTTTATTTTGTTATTAGTTAATGCAAAGATCTGTGGTTGAGGATCTGAATGTACCCGGTTTCATTCCCAGTCCCACTGTGTCAGGGTTGTTCAAATGTTTTGCAAAAAGGGGCCAAATTTGATAAAGTGAACACGCCCGGGGGCCAATAGTGCCCTCTGACATTTTTTCACCGCAAACTTTGTATAAAAATACACACTGTCCTAGAACAATTTTCATTCGTACAATGACCTTTATTTTGCAGACGGCAGTGTAACGGAATATAAGCCACTCAGATGCAAATTCTAAAGACACAATTTTTTCAGATCTGGAGAGTCAGAGAATGTTAACCAAACTGTATAGAATACCTTACATTTGTCCAGCAGGTCTTTTTTCAGATCATGCAGTTATTATGAGTTACATGCATACATATACACTACTGCACAAAAGTATGGGATTACTTGCAAATTTCCCTCTTTTTGAAAGAAAAACACAATATCAAGCAATTCACAAATAATATGTTCCATTAAAAATGTTTGTATTACTGATCAAATGCACAGTTTTATTAATGAGGTGAACCCCATTGTGTACGTTGCATCGTTGTGTTTAATCCGTACTCACAGATCAGACTGGCCAACACCAAAACCAACAAGTCCTCCAGCATCTACGCAACCGAGTCCTACGTCGTTTCACTAACCACAAAGTAAGTGAGAATTCATCTGAGCTTCCCATTCACACGCTCAGTCCAGCTTTGGCTCAGCGGCTCTCTTCTCTTGTTAGTGTTTCTGGGAAAGGAATTCTCTCCGGTCACGCCGATGGGACGTTGGTGCGCTATTTCTTTGAAGATGATGGCACAGGAGAGTCGCAGGTATGTAAAATCCACAGAACGGAGGTGCATGCGTACCATCGCTGAAGGAAAGTCCAGGGCGGCATGTTTGCTTCTCAGCGATCTGGGTGGAGTCTTTCATGTCCTCCCCGTGTCTGCGTGGGTTTCCTCCGGGTTCTTCGGTTTCCTCCCACAGTTCAGAACGTGGATTTAAGGTGAAACGCTGCTCTAATTCGTCCCTATAGTCTGTGTCCCAAGCCCGGTAGAGGGTGAGGGTTTGGTCAGGAAGGGCATCCGGCGCCCCATGGATATTAAAGGGTAAAACGCCGAAAGAAGAAGTATTAAAGCAGTATTTTGTTTTCTTTTATTATTCATTCATCCATCATCTTCCGCTTGGTCCTCCTTGAGGATCATGGGGGAGGGGGGCGGGAACGTTTTAGACGTTTCAAACGTTTCAAACATGGAAACTCCACCCGGATTGGGATTTGAACCTGGAATTCCCAGGAATGTATACTAAAATAGTTGCTGGTTTAATGAAGTGTTTCCTCTCTTTAAACTGATTTTAGGGTAAACTGCTCACACACCCGTGCTCTCCGTACGCGCTGGCGTGGGGCAGCCACAGCATCATGGTCGCTGGGTGTGATAAGAAGATTGTAGCGTACGGAACGGAGGGAAACGTCCTGCAGGTGTTCGACTACAGCCAGGATCAGATGGAGAAGGAGTTTACAGTCGCCGGCACAAACCCCAGTGGACAGTCGGTGGTTTTGGGGAGTTACGATCGGTGAGTGATCTGAGGAAAATTACAAGACGGGGATTTCTGGTGCTTAAATCTGATTGGCTGAGCCGTTTGTCCAGCCGTGACATTACTGACGATAACACACACCTCTGAGCGCTTCACACTGTATCAGTGCATGATATACAAGACATTATTTCCCCTGCGTTCTGTAATTTGGCCACTGGATGGCAGTATTTCATGATTCGAGAAACCCGAATTCTGTTACTCAGCATTCACTTTAAAAACCGGACTAGATTACGTGGTGGAAGACACTTGAGGTTGTGTATTATTGTGAATAAACCACGGGAAAGAGGAGTAACTGTACTCCGCTACGTGTCATGCGTAATAACACCTCTTTCCCGTGATTTAATCACAATAATGCCACGCCCTCTCATACCTCATTGCTTTATTAACCTTCAGTTGCTTGAGGCTCTTGTTTTTCTCTAATTTAATAAATTAAATTTGATTAGATTCAGTGTTTATTCTCGTCTTCCAGGTTGAGAGTTTTTAACTGGAGTCCTCGGAGGGGTGCGTGGGATGAGGCCACGCCCAAAGACATCCCCAATCTCTACACAATCACAGCTCTGGCGTGGAAGAAGGACGGCTCACAGCTCTGTGCAGTGAGTCTTTTATAAATCCAAAGTTTATTCCACTAATCACAAAAGAGGAAATGACTCGTATCCATAGCAACCGCTCATCATACAGGACAACGCAAAAACAACCTCTGATTTGCCGATCAATCAGAATCAAGTATTCAACAAACTAATGTGTTTCACCTCACAACAAGAGGGCCTGGTGAGAGTTTGTTTGAGTTTGTATGTTCTCCCTGTGTTTACATTAATGCAGGTAAACTGAAGATACTACAGCTGGCAGTCTGTCCAAAATGTTTTCTCTCTTAATGCCTTTTAGTTCTATTGATGCTGGGACAGGCCCCAGCACCATACACCCCCACCCCCACCATGTGACCCCAATCCAGTTCTGCAGATTTGAAAATAAGTAAACAAAGTTCAGCTGTAATTTTTGTGTAATATAAGGTTTTGGGACCCTCAGGGTACGCTGTGTGGAGGGGTGGAGCTCTTTGACTGCTGCCTCCGCAGGAGCGTCTACAAGAATAAATACGAGATGACCTACGTAGGCTTGAGCCAGGTGAGTTTTCATGATGCAGGTAGAATTTTGGATTTTTATTTAATATCCTTGCATTCTTTCATTTGGCCACTAGATGGAAGTCTTTGATTGTTGTAGAAACTGGCAGCCAGGAGTGTAAATCGGATATCTGATCTGATATATCGATTCATCAAGCCAACGATTTGATTGATACAATAAAAATTTGTAAGTTGTAAGACTATAATAAAGGAGCGCCACCTGGATTTTAGGAATGGCTATTACGTTACATAAAAAATGCGAACAAAAACGCAGCAATATAAACATAATCTTGCAGACGTATCGATTCAAATCGATTCCTATTTTTCGGAAACCTGATACTCCGCGATCAGCGTTTACTTTGAAAAACGGACTAGATTACATCACAGAAGAGCAGATTATTAACGACTTTACTTTTTAACGCATTTATGAATCAAACCTTATTTTTTATTATTATAGTGTGTGGGTGTTTTATTAACGCAAAAACACTCGAGGTTGTGTATTATTGTGAAGAAATCACGGGACTGAAGTGTAACTCCGCTTTGCATTGTGACTAGATTTATTCACAGTAATGCCACGCCCTCTTTATTATATAAGACCCACCCGCTGAACGTGCGTCCTGTTGTCCAGGTGATTGTGAAGAACCTCTCCAGCGGGACCCGGGTTGTGCTGAAGTCTCATTATGGTTATGAGATCGAGGAGGTCAAGATCATGGGGAAGGACCGCTACCTGGTGGCTCACACCTCCAGCACCTTACTGCTGGCTGATCTGTCGTCCCACAGACGGAGTGAGGTGAGCCGAGGGAACCGTAATTATACAGACACGCTGAGATTTCACAACAGCCATGTCCACTCGACGTGCGGGGGGTGTGGTCTGTGTGCATGTTCTTTAAGCTGTGTTAATTAAAACTTTAAAGGATAATAATATTAAAAATAATAATTAATGCATAGATTGAGCTACGTGTCAACCGTTAAGGTCAGTTGTGTGTGTGTGTGTTTCTCAGGTGGTCTGGCATGGCTCTGGAGGAAACGAGAAGTTCTTCTTCGAGAACGAAATGGTGTGCTTTGCATGTTTTGCCATGTGCACACGATGTAAATCTCATTTCTATGGATATTAGTTTGGTATGTTCTTCATTTGCTGTGTTGTATTGCAGGTCTGCGTGATTTATAACGCCGGGGAGCTGAGTTTGGTGGAATACGGTTGTAACGACATCCTTGGGTCGGTTCGCACCGAGTTCATGAACCCACATCTCATCAGGTACGATGTGCTGCTGAAAGATAACGAGCTCCTTAAATCTGATTGGCTGAGCTGTTTGTCCAGCCGTGACATTACTGACCATAACACACAACCTCTGAGTGCGTCACATCTGAATCAACACAGATTATACAATACATTATTTTTTTAACAAGCTGCATCCTTTAATTTGGCAACTAGATAGCAGTAAGATAGACAAACCAGAAACCTGTTACTCAGCGATCAGCGTTCAATTTAAAAACCGGACTAGATTACATCACAGAAGAGCAGAATAATAACGATTTTGCTTTTAAGAAACGCATTCATGAATCGAACCTTGTTTTTTTTATTAGTGTGTGTTTGTGTTTTATAAAGCAATAAGACGCTCCAGGTTGTGTATTATTGTGAATAAATCACGGCAAAGAGCTGTAACTGTCTTGTGTTTGTGTGTGTGTGTGTGTGTGTGTGTGTGTGTAAGTAGTGTGCGTCTGAATGAAAGGAAGCAGAGGGGAGTGGAGGATAATAAGAAGCTCGCCTACCTGATCGACATTAAGACCATCTCTATTGGTGAGTATCTATAGACTGAGGATCTATACATGTAATCCATATATACAGACTGTATAATCATTGTGTTATTAATATTATATTATTAGAGAATATTAGAGAGCTAGAGTGTTGCGGGCGTGATGAAGATAAAGAAGATTAGGAATGAGGTCACTAGAGGGATGGGACAGATTTAATGATTAGGAGGCCAAGTTAGGGAGGTGGGATGGAGGTTAGGGTTGAATATAAACAGAGGAGGAGGGGATTATATCAGCAGGAGGAAGCTGAGAATGGAGGAGGAGAGGAGAGGAAGTTCCATGATGGAACATCTGTCACATCGGTCAGTAGTTGTCCCAGCCCAATATGAGACGAATTCATTTTTAGTAACCATTTGGTTTTCAGATTTTCTTATTATTATGATTGGTGCCCCATGAATAATGAAGGGTAAAACGCCGAAAGAAAAAGCAACAAAAGGAGCTACGGCCACTTAGATTTGTGCTAATTAGCATAATAATCTGTTTAAAAAAAAAGTTAAACTTGTACATACAAATTAATCTATACGTCAAAATTTTAATTCATTGTTTTAAAAAAAATAAAAAAAATCTACAACTTCAAGGTTGTATTTATATATATTTTTACAGGATGGCCCCCGAAAAAGCAGCCCACCTCACATACCTGGACCTTTTTCTCGGGCCATCCTGTATATACTGTATATGCTGACATCACATCCTGTGTTGCTTCCTTGTGCAGTTGACCTGGTTGCCGGTAGCAACATTGGGACTGCAACTCATGACCTGAAGATCAACTGGCTGGAGCTGAATGAGACCGGACGCAAGCTTCTCTTCAGAGACAAGAAGTTACGGGTACAACGTTCTCCTCGCGTCACAGACAGAACCTGAACATCTATAATCAGGGTCCACATGAATATAATTAGTTTGAGTTTTAATTACAGTGCAGAAGGAGAATGTTAGACCTGAGGGTTTAATGAAACCGGATATGAGGAGTTAAAGGTGCATTGTGTAGGATTTTTGTTGGTCAGGGGACGTGTTCTTCAGCTGGATGCTCTGGGTTTCATCTCCCCGCTCTGTCTGTATGCAGCTGCATCTGTACGACATCCAGAGCGAGGTGAAGACCACCATGCTGAGCTTCTGCTCCTACGTTCAGTGGGTGCCAGACAGTGACGTGGTGGTCGCACAGAACCACGGCAACCTGTGTGTGTGGTACAACATCGACAGTCCTGAAAAAGTCACCATGTTTGCTGTAAAGGTGCGCTGGTATTGTTTACATCTTCACCAAAACTGTCATTATAACCTCATTACCGGTCATGTCTAAGCAGCAGCTAATAAAAAAAAGTTACAACATACATAAATACATAAATACAACATAAATTAAGTTACTTAAATTGTGATTATTGATTGTGAAATTTCCATAGCGACCTCCGACAACTTACTTGAACTCGTCGATTTTTAAAGTAAATTGTTTTTTTATTTTATTTTATATTTAAGTTTACATTTTAGAAGCAAAAATAATGTGAAATCTTCAGGGTGCTCCATTAGGTGGCGCTTAGCCTTTTAGTAATAGATTGAAAATGTGGAATCAGGTGGCCACACACATTTGAGTCTTAAAAACCAGAATCATGTCTTGCTGTATGCGGTATGAGCCTGTGCTGCCTGCAGGGGGACGTTACTGATCTGGAGCGAACCGATGGGAAGACGGATGTCATCGTGATGGAGGGCGTGACCATGGTCTCCTACACGCTGGATGAAGGACTGATCGAGTTCGGGACAGCAATCGATGATGGAGATTATTACAGGTGCTTGGTGTTTTCTTGGGACTTTCCTCCACATGATGTAAATCCTTATGAGGACCGGCATCTCCATTACATACATGTGTGTTGACCTCAGAGCCATGTCGTTCCTGGAAACGCTGGAGATGTGTGACGAGACCGAAGCCATGTGGAAGACGCTGAGCAAACTCTCTTTGGAAGCTCAGCAGCTGCTCATCGCTGAGAGGTCTGACTCCATTACACACCTCCACCTTACAGCGCCACCCTGTGGATGTAGAACCAGAGACAGTAGGTCATCTGTTGCTGCCCAGTTTGTGTATAGCATAGCAACGGTCGTTCCCGTGAGGGTCATTAGAGAACATACCAAAGAGGTCCGACAGAGTATGTAGAGCAGAGATTCTAAAGTGGGTCTTTGCCATCTTACCTCCGAACATCATCACAAATTTATATAGACGGGTAACCGGCAGGCAATGGTGGTTACCATGGCAATGAGAATACTGCACTGTCTGATGTGTACATTTTTTTTTTTTCCTAAGATAAAAGACGAATGCAAAATAAGATTTCATTATTTTATTTTTTTTAAAAACCTCTGTTGCAAACAATCGGTGAAATCTAAAAAAGTGAAGTTAATTCATTATAGAGACTCCAAAATACATAAAACACATTTTATAGAGATTAAATATAAAGTTTTATACTGAAACTTAACGGGGACAATGAGACTTGTCCACGTCACGTGATTCGCCGTCAACGAAACCATTTGAGATGCCCTGGACTACAGAATGTAACTATAAAACTACATCCATCTGCATGATCTGTGAAGCCGTTAAAATAAAGCAATAAGGTACGAGGGGGTGTGGCGTTATTGTGAATAAATCACAGGAAAGAGGTGTCGTTAGGCGCGAGTACAGTTACACTTTGTTCCCGTGTGTTATTCACAATAATACACAACGAGTGTCGTTTTGCTTTTATAAAAGGCTTACACTTCATAAATGTGTTTATTGAACGCACAATCGTTAATAATCTGCTCTTCTGCGGTGTGATCTAGTCTGTTTTTTTAAAAATGAACGCTGATTGCTGAGTAACAGGATACTGGTTTTTCTATCAATCAAATATTGCCTCCTAAAGGCCAAATTACAGAATGCAGTTTATTAAACACCAGGAAAATACTGTATCGTATGTGAAGCGCTCAGACGTGTGTGTTATGTAAATAAGGACAAACGACTCAGCCAATCAGATTTGAGGAGTTTTAATTCTCAGTCCTGGTCGTTGCAGGTGCTTCGGTGCTTTGGGTGATGTGTCCAAAGTCCACTTTTTAAAGAAGACCAACAGCATCGCTGGTAGCATCATGAAGCAATATGTACGTACAGAAAAGTCGTATAATAAGTGAAACGGTCGCTGATTTTCTGATTTGATTTGACTTTGACGTCATTGTTTTTTTTTTTGTCTGAAGGGCGGCGACGGAACGGAACACTATCAGATAAAAGCGCGTTTAGCGATGATGGCGAAGAACTACAAACTGGCAGAAGCGTACTACCTGGAGCAGGTAACCTGTTAACCCTTTATACTTCCACTCTGCAGCTTTGTTTAATCCCCATGAGACTCAGGAACCGTGTTTCCCCGCAGAACGCAATCGATGAGCTGATGGAGATGTACCAGGAGCTGCAGATGTGGGACGACTGCATTGCAGTAGCAGAGGCCAAGGTGAAGGTTCTCCACTTTTACGGACTCCTGTTCCGAAAACCACCGAACATTATGAATATGGAACGACCAGACTGAGAATAAGGACTGAATGTTCGTTATTACAGGGTCATCCTGATTTGGAGCATCTGCGGCGCAATTACTACACCTGGTTGATAGAGACCAATCAGAACGAGAGGGCGGGGGAACTGAAGGAGCTCGACGGTGACTACACAGGGGCGGTGAACCTCTATCTGAAGGCGGGGCTTCCAGCTAAAGCCGCTTCACTTGCGATGAGCAGGGACGAGCTGCTGTCCAGCAGTGACGTCGTGGCGCGAATCACCGCCGCTCTTATTAAGGCGGAGTTTCATGAGAGGGTGAGGGTCCTTCATGGAAAAATTCAACTCTTCAGCAGTTTTTTTTACGTTTTTCTTTTTCTTTTTTAATTTTAACATTTTATAATTGGCGCCCATAATTTTTTTCCCAGACCCCAAACAAACCACTTTGCAATTTCAACCTATAAGCTACGTCCACTTCGCTTTTTACGTCTGCATACCTGTTTTAGGTTTTCCAGACATCTTTAATGTGTTTGGTTAAACCAAAAAAATCAGTGGGTGCTTTTCAAAAATTATCAAAAGAAAGTTTATGAAAAAATAAATACAACTCAAAAATTCTACAACTTCACACAAACTTTGAGCATCAGTCCCTGAGGAGGCCAATTGAATTTTGTGCACTTATGTCTACAGGGGGTGCTATAATGCTCATCATAGTCTAGATGACTTTTCCTTTTAGTCAGTCTGCTATATGCAAATAAAGCAATATGTCATAATTAATCTATACCCCTAATTAATTTATTCTCTCCATGAAGACAAGTTAGCTTAACATTCCGGAACATCTGAAAATGATTTCTTAAAGCAGTCAGCAACGCGCACACACACACACACACAAACCAAAAAAGCTTCACTATTCCATTTTGCTGTATGCAAATCAATGTATACGTCATAATTTTAATTTATTAATCATTAATTGAAAAATCTAAAGTATGAAAAACATTTTATTTAAAATATCACAGTTTACTTCCTGTTCTTGATGTCCAGACCGACTGCGGGCAGCTTAAACCCCAGAATCGCCTTTCGCGGCTATAATCCTATTGATTGTGGATTTCCTGCAGGCCGGCGATTTGTTTGAGAGGTTGGGAAACTCGCAGCGAGCTCTGGAGTGTTACAGAAAGGGGAGCAGCTTCAGTAAAGGTAAGGAGGTGGACTTTGGACGTGTGGTGCTGATGATGTTGTGAACAGTACGTTGAGATGAGGGTTCTGTGCCGCGTCCCAGCCGTGGAACTCGCGCGGGTGGCCTTTCCAGCAGAGGTGGTGAAGTTGGAGGAGACCTGGGGAGATCATCTGGTCCAGCAGAAACAGATGGACGCTGCGATCAATCACTACATAGAGGCCGGGTGACCAACAACACCACCAACAATGTTCTCACAAATGTCCCTCATTATCATTAAGCAATCGTAATGATCCGTTTAATGTGTGCTTTTTTTAAGTTGCTCCTCCAAAGCAGCGGAGGCAGCGATTGCCGCGCGTCAGTGGAAGAAGGCTCTGCACATCGTCGAGCTGCAGGAGGACAAGTCATCAGCCGAATACTACCTCAAAATCGCCCGTCATTATGCCTCCACGCAGGAATATGAGGTGGGAGATTTAATAAAATCACTATATTCCACATGGGTTGTGTATCCCATGCTTTGCCACTAGATGGCAGTATCTGATTGTTGGAAAAACAGCGATACTCGGCGATCAGCGTTCACTTTAAAAAACAATTTTACAGATTATTAACAAATAAATGCATTTATGTACCGAACCTTGTTTTTAATCATTATAGTGTGTTTGTAACTGGTTTATAAAATCAATAAGACACTCGAGATTATGTATTATTTTGAATAAATCACTGGAAAGAGGTGTTACTGTCCATACAACGCCCATGATTTATTCATGCCGCGCTCTGGTACCTTTATTACTATAGTATAATTTTAATCTGAAGTTCATCACAGTGTTTTATTGTGTGCAGGTGGCAGAGAGGCTGTTTGTGAAAGGAGATCATATTAAAGATGCTATAGACATGTACACGGAAGCGGGACGGTGGGAGCAAGCGCACAAGGAAAGAGACGTTCTACACAGATACACACACACACACACACACAGGTCACTTCATCACATATATACATCAGCTCTGCATAAAATATACAGACAATAAACAGTGAGTAGGTGGATCTAATAAAGTGGCCGGTGAGAGTCTACAGGTATAATGTGTGGGTTTAATCCTCGCACTGTTGATCTTGTAGCTGGCAGTGATGTGCATGAGTCCGGAGGATGTAACTTCGCTCTACAGCTCTCGCGCGCAGGCGCTGGAGAAGGAGGGCAAGTACAAAGAGGCTGAGAGGTACGACCAGTTACCCTCCTACATTTTATTTCAGAGACATTTTAAAAGTTCAGTGTTTAATGTGAAAAATAAGCGACATGCCGGCAAAGAAACAGAATAAATTCACATGCAGTTTTAGATTTTAGTGATTCCTCATCAGAAATAAAAACTTAACTAATGAATAAATAATGATATGCTAATGAGGGAGAACTCAAAGACGGGGCCGACTTTACTAAATGGGATACGAGGAATCTGATGTGTTTAACACCCCCCCATAGTATCTCTGCGTTATTAATCAGCGTGCTTTTGGAAAGTTGATGTGAGTCCCCAGAGGGAACCCACACAGGTACAGAAAGGTACTAACCCCGCCCCATTCCTATGCAGGTTATATGTCACTGTGGATAAACCGGATCTGGCCATCGCCATGTACAAGAACAACAATCTGTACGAGGACATGATCCACCTGGTGGCCAAACATCACGAGGACCTGCTGCAGGAGACCCACGTTCATTTAGCCAAGGTCAGGATTCTGAATTCTGTGAACACTTTAAGCATGCCATGCTAAGTGTAGCTCAATTTAGAGGCGGAGTTTGGACCGCAAGTGGAAACTATACATGAAAATGACATGCACTGCTTCATGCAAATGAACCGTGTGGGAGGAATTTGGGTTCCTGTGATTTACATTCAGAACGCATATTTATCATCCACATCGATACCCAGAGCTCGTAAAAACGATTAATCTGTGCTACATTTCACACTAATTTGACTAAATGGACGTTGTTTTATGAGTTAACGTGTGCATGTGTAATGCTCTGCCCCCTAGATGTAAAATCAGACAGAAAGAAATCCATAACTGAAGTGATGAGCGTGTACAGTAATCCCTCCCATATCATGGGATTTATGCTCCAGAGACTCCGCCATGCAGCTGCGTTATAATTATTGTATTATTTATCTGGTTAAGTCTTCATAAACCACTCCCACACGCATATAAACACTCCATATGGGTTCTGGTTCTTGATGTTTGTCACTAGTAACACCGCTGTGCTTTCAGGAGCTGGAGGCGGCTGCGCGGTTGCAGGAAGCTGAGTATCACTATGTTAATGGTCATGAGTGGAAGTATGCAGTGGACATGTACGGGAGGAACAACATGTGGGAGGAGGCGTATCGGGTAATGAGTCAGATTTGGGACTGTGCTGAATGGTTCCCTCACTGCGTGCAGAACTGATGGGTGTTTTTTTTATCAGGTGTCCAAAAGCCACGGCTCTGCAAACGCTCAGAACCAGGTGCTTTACCTCTGGGCCAGCAACCTCGGAGGAGAACCGGCCGTTAAGCTGCTCACCAAGTTCGATCTGCTGGAATCCGCCATCGAGTTTGCAGCGAAGAATTGGTGATGAATTTTATATAAACTGTGATTTTAGAAAGGAGGCGGATCCTGATGATGAGTCTGAGTGATGTCATCTTTTGTTTATAAAAGATGCTTATTGGACCTACGAATATTAATTTTGATATTTAACAAAAAAAAAAAAACAACTCTTCATTTGTCCCTTACTTAAGCTGCCTTTAGGTTACAAAACTTACATTTACACCAAACATTTACATTTACACATAATAATACTAACTAGTATAGGATACTGAATGAATGAAAAATAATTAGGGGCTATCTTTTTAATGGAAAATTAAATAAAATAATAAAATAAATAGGAACAGCATTGTGGCTTAATGGTTAGCACATTCTCCTCTTAGCGCTGGGGATTCCTGGTTCAAATCCCAATCTGGGTGGAGTATCCTCGTTCTCCTCGTGTCTGTGTGGATTTCCTCTGGGTTCTCTGTTTTACTCCCACAGTCCATAAACATTGATTCAAGGTAAATTAAATGCGGTAAATTGCCCTGTATAGTGTGTGTGTGTGTGTGTGTGTGTCTGTGTGGCTGTGTGTGTGTGTGTGTGGCTGTGTGATTGAGTGTGCACCCAGCTATGGATTGGTGCCAAAATGAACCCCACTGCGACCCTAATAGATGATTTAGCTGAAGATAATAAATGATAATAAATTTAATCCATTTTTTAAACTGTGGGAGGAAACCCACGGCACAGGGAGCTCCACCCAGACCGGGATTCGAACCTGGATGTGCTAACCACTTCGCCACCGTGCCACCCAATTCATTAAGATACAGTTTCTTAAATAATGGAGAAAGCTATTTTTAAGGTTTTAAGCTCCACTCAGTTTATAAGGAGAGGACCAGCTTTGTGTCTAACAGTGACCCCTACTGATGCTGATGGTTTTAAGCAGCAGCACCAGAGGGAGGGGCTGTAGGGTGGAGTGAGACTCTGTTCAGTTCACTTACAGAACAATACATTTTAGGTTCTGAACATATTAATGAAGATAATGTTTTTAAAATCCACAGTGTATTCGACTTTGCGTTCGAACTGGCTCAACTCGCCATGAAACAAAAGATCCCTGACATCCATCTGAAGAAAGCTGTGTTTCTGAAAAATGAGGTATTTCCCTCCATCACTGTCGTGTTTATAGACATCTTTATGCCAGCGTGCCCATAAACCCTCTTGGTTCCTCTTTAAGGGCAAATACGGCGAAGCAGAGGCGGAGTTTGTGAAATCAGGAAATCCGAAGGAGGCGGTAAAGATGTGAGTGACTGAGACAAAACCAGCTGTTAGTGTCTAAATAATGTGCACATCATTCATTTGCAGTTTGTGGAAGGACTCTTCATGTTCTACAGGGTGGCTTTTTCATGGATCACCCTGCAGTGGTAGTGAACCTGACCGAACCCTGACCTTAATCCAAAAATCCAAAAATTAGTGCCCGAAACTTACAAATGATCTTTTGGAAAAACAGGCACAATTCTTGACACATGCCCCACCCCCTCCAAAAAAACAAAATATTGTAGAAAGCCTATGGCTGGGATCTAAATCTGTAGGTGTCCCAATACTGTATGTGAATCTGAGCTTGGGTTGTGTTGTGTGTGTGTGTGTGTTTCTGTAACAGGTACCTGCACATCCAGGCCTGGCAGGAAGCTGAGCGCGTGGCCGAGGCCCACGACCCGGACAGCATGGCGGACGTGCTGGTGGAGCAGGCCAGGTTCTGCCTCAGAGAGAAAGAGTTTCAGAAAGCCGAAGCTCTGCTTCTTCGAGCTCAAAGACCTGAACTGAGCGTCAAGTACTACAAAGTAAAAAACACCTTCTGTTTTTAACAATAAACTCAAACAGCACAAACTCTGGACTCCACGAAGTCGGGGATAATCAGAACTCCGACTCTCTCCCTGCAGGACGCAGACATGTGGAGCGATGCCATGCGCATCTGTAAAGAGTACCTCCCCAATAAACTCAACCTCCTGCAGGAGGAGTACGAGGCGGCGCGAAGAAGAAAGGGATATCGGTAGGAACCCCCGAAACGTAGAGGGAGTTGTGTGATGTGATGTGATTCCGTTTTCTCAGTGGTATCTCAGTGGTTTGGGTGATGGGCCAGCAACCTAAGGGTTATGGGTTCAAACTCAGGTCCACTGAAGTAACCTGTGTGTGTGTGTGTGTGTGTGTGTGTGTGTGTGTGTGTGTGTGTGTATAGAGATATAGACAGTGTAGTTGCACAGGCGAAGGAGTGGGAGCAGATGGGTGAATACGCTCGTGCAGTGGACTGCTACCTGAACGTGAGGGATGCATCCAACGCTGCACTGTATGAGAAGTGCATGGTGAAGGTACACCGTCTGCATCCTCCACTCCCTCCTGCCGAACTTCCCCTTGAACTTTCCCCGTCGTTGCCTTTCCCTTTGAACCTGTGACACTTTATGAATTTATTGTGTTTTAAGTACTGACCTGGGCCGTTTGTCTCGACCGTAACCTTTAGGCCGCGGAACTTTCCATCAAGTTTCTATCTCATGAAAAAGCCGTTGATGTGGTCCAGACTGTCGGTCCACATCTGGTTCAGCTTGGGAAGTACATCCAGGTAGGTCCATCACACGCACACAGGATCTGATCCCTCCAGCAGCTCTCCTGCTTTCCTCTCATGAAGCGTGACTACTGACTGGAGTAAGAAATACTACTGTACTCTTTACTCATGTAGAAAGCCTTTACAGGAGGAGGAGGAAGTGCACGGAAATGCATGAGATAGATACACACTCACTCACTTTCTTACTTAGTTTCTTATTTACTTTCCTAATTTCTTTCTTACACACTTATTTACTTTCTTACCTACGTGCTTACTTACTTTCTTATTTTCTTAATTTGTTTTTTCTTTTCTTTTTGCGTATTTACTTTATTTTCGTAATTCCTTACTTCTTCTTTATTGATCCCAAAGGGAAATTCAGTATCTAGCGGCTTTTCCATATTGCACAAGATTAAGCAACAAAAAAATATACACAAAACATAAAATAGGATATCAGGTCTAAATAAAAAAAAACAGTTTGAACCAGAGTACAAAAAACCTAAATATATAGATTAAACAACTGACAATAAGTGTGTAGTGTAAACAGTTCAGGTGTGCAAAACCAAAAATGCATGGATGAATTTTGGTCATCAGTGCAAATTGCAAAAGAGAAAAAACCTCATCTATGCACATGTATAGACTGTATACATTATATGTAAAATAATAAGCATAAAGTGCAGTAATAACTGTAGTCCAGTTGGTCAATAAATAAATCAAAAACTTGTAAATGTAAATCCGCCTTTGACCACAAGATGGCAGCAGCATTCAAATACTCTGTGTGAATTAAGGACATATGGGATTATGGGATAATTTCTCATTAGTCTGAGATGAAAGCAGCGATGCATGAACATGACAGAGGAGATGCTTAACCATAAATTTAAATATATATAAATAAACAGATATAAAAATGAGCATGTAGAATAACTTAGAAATATATTACTAGTACAACTATATAATCCTTCAGACCATTGATGGATTAAAACATTTAGTACACATTTAGTGTGTCTTTCGGACCTCAGACCGATGTGCTTACTGTCTCTCAGGCTGCGGAACTCTACCTCGAACTGGACCTCGTTAAAGAAACTGTAGATGCGTTTATGGAGGCAGAAGAATGGAATAAAGCCAAACGTGTGGCCAAGGAACTGGCTCCGAGGTGAGCTCTGCTCTGCTTCTAATGACCAGCCCCCAGAATATCTGATGCATATGTTCATCAGAGAACGTTATATACACTATTAATAGATTTAAATGATGTGCTATGACTTCTGCATCTGATTTATTGATCGTATCGATAGTGACTCAGCCGTTTCCTCCATTAAAACTCTTCCAGGTTGGAGAACTATGTGGATCAGTGTTACAAAGAGCACTTAAAGAACCAGGGGAAGCTGGATTCAGTAAGTCTGACCGCATTCGGCTGTGTCCCAAATCATCTACTACATACTACATAGTACGCAAATGCAGTATTTAGGAAGCAGCACGTCCAAATACACAGGGGGGCTTTTTTGTGGGCCACCCTGTATTTTAAAGTAAGCACCTGGGGCACATCCCATAATTTGATATGATGCTGAATGGCATCATAATTACAGTAGGTACACTGCTTTACAAGTTACCTACAGTTTGTTTTTTTAAATCATTTAATAATATTTTTAATTAATAATTCATGTTTTACACCAAGGTGGTATTATGGGATGGTTCTGCTACATGTGCAGAGGTGGGTTATTTTCTTTTAAGAGTAGTTTAAGCATCAGGTTTCTTTATTTATGCCTTATTTCATCTTATCTCATTATCTTCCGCTTATCACATCCAGGGCGGGGCATCAATCCATCGCTGGGCGCACACACACACACACACTAAATGGGGCAATTTAGAGATGACAATTTACCTTGAATGTTTTTGGACTGTGGGGGAAAACCAGAGAACCCGGAGGAAACCCATGGGGAGAACATGAAAACTCCACCCAGATGGGAATTTGAATCTGGATCCCCGCTGCTGAGAGGCGAACATGCTGACCAGTACGTCACCGTGACGCCCATGCCTTCGTATATTATTCTGTATACTGTCAGTCTGAAGGTTGAGGGTTCAAACCATGCGTCGCTTGAATAAAGCCCTTAACCCTCATTATAAAACTGAGTAGTTCTGCTCTTAAATCTGATTGGCTGAGCCGTTTGTCCAGCCGTGACATCAGTGACGATAACACACACCTCTAAATGCTTCACGTTCGTATCAATGTGTGATATACAATACATTATTTTCCCGGCGATCTGTAGTTTGATTGTTAGAGAAACCGGAAACCTGTTACTCAGTGATCAGCATTCGTTTTATAAACCACATTAGATTACGCAGCAGAAGAGCAGATTATTAACGATTTGCTTTCAATAAACACATTTGTTTTTTTTTTGTTTGTAACCGTTTTATAAAAGCAAAGTGATTTATTAATGCCACGCCCTCTCATACCTTATTGTGTTATTGTGCGGGGGGGGGGGGGGGGGATCACCATTAAAATGAGCCCCAGAACTGATTGGTCTGTCTGTCTGTCCACAGCTGGTGGGAGTGGATGTTCTGGCGGCGTTAGACATGTACGCTGAGAGCGGCCAGTGGGTGAAGTGTATCGATATCGCGACCAAACAGGTTTTTCTACACCTCTCTCTTAAACCACAAATCGGACTCTGTCCTGTCCCCGTTTAAACCTCATGGATCAAAAGCTTTTTCTATCTATTTTGTTTTTTTTAATAATCTTTTTTTTTTTTTACAGAACTTTAAGATTCTACATAAATACTGTGCTCGCTACGCCACCCATCTGATTGAAGAAGGTCAGTCAGAGAAGGTTCTGAAACTGTACCTGCAGCACGGAGTACCGGCCAGCTCACAGGTACCGGTCCAGTCCAGCGGTCCGGTTCAGTCCAGCATTGAATTTATTATCTATAAGAAACGATCAACGAATATTTGTCCTGATTCACTCGCTCACATCCACCATTGACTCGTTCCCTTGTTTACTACTCACTACGTAACATTCACTCCATAATGGAATGATATGTACAATATAAATCAATTACATTAAATAATCAATTTTAAATAATGAAGGAAGCTCGCTATTGTGTTCCTATAGAATTTCAACATCTACAAGCGCATGTTCTCCGAGCTGATGAACCTGAAGGACAGGGACGCGGCTGAGGCGTATCGCATGTGGGCGGATCTCCGAGACTTCCTCCACCTGTTAGTGAGTATCAGCACCTGTATCGGAGAACCTGTTTGGATTCTGGTGGAGGTTTGTTAGATCGCAGAGGCTGATCGAATGTTTCTGTCCAGTGTGAGAACCTGACCCAGTCCTCCGAGGCAAACTCGCCGGCTCATGAGAACTTCGAGCAGATGCTGGTGATCGCTCACTACTACGCCACGCGGTCCGCGGCCTGGAGCACCGAGCAGCTGGTTGGTATACGACCTGTGTCCTGATGATAGATGGTGAAACCAAACTATTAGAACCTGTGTGTGTTTGTGTGTGTGTGTGTGTGTAACTC
>JAOUQT010037453.1:0-11225 GCA_025769995.1 Xyliphius kryptos
GTGTGTGTGTGTGTGTGTGTGTGTGTGTGTGTGTGGATGTGTGAGTGAGCTGGATTGGCTTCCTGTCCTGGGTGTATCTGCCCAGCACCCGAGATGTTCTCCCATGGATGGGCATGGGCAACCCCACCACGACCCTAGTAGAGGAATAAGTGAAAGATGATGGATGGATGGACTTAATCTGGGCAACAGTGATATTAGCTTATGGTGTCAGCTTGTTGTTCTCTGCTGTTATTGCTTGGAAAGTATCGCCTGTAAGTTCTATTTATGTTTACATTTAATTATAATATATAATATAAGTTTTTATATGTTGCATATTAATATTTATCAAACAGCAATTAATGTACAGATACATGTACATTTATTTAAAGAAAAAGTGTATGCCACATATTTGACAGCGTTTTTTAGATCAACCTACTCGTGAATCAGCCTTTTTCTCACATAAAAATAATAAATATCGGTCCCCCCTCACTGATCATTTGAAAGCCTGCTTGAGAATTGGCATCAGCAGCTACTGTTCTGACTTCTCACACCTGGCTGACACCATTTAATGCATATCATCAGAATAATAGTGCTTTTTTTAGTGGATTGCCTTGTTTCGCTAATAAGATCAGCATTGTGTGTGTAAAAAGGTTTATATAAAGTAAACCTAAAGTAAAGTAAATATTTCAAAAAACATAAATCCTGGTAGATTATGATGACCTGTCCACTGGGAAAAGTAGATCTCAGGCCTGAAAAGTGTGGGCATTCCTGACCTAGATTTATTTTCTAATCTAATTATTCTAACTAGTCACACAGTTTGCTTTCTGTCCATAATTTAAATAGGTAAAAGGCACAAAAATCCAGACGGTTAATCAACAGACACAAATCATATACAGCACCAGTCACATGTTTGGACACGCCTCCTTTTTGCTCCATTTATTGTCCATGTTCTCAGGTCCACTGAGTGTAAAGATGGACTCTGTAGTTCTACAATTGTGGACTGCAGTCCATCTATTAGTGGTCTACATACCGTGTTCGTCCCCTTTACTCTGTTCTAATGGCTAGGACCCCAATAGTACCACCGCAGAGCAGGTATTATTTGGTTGGTGCATTATTCCCATCCCAGCAGTGTCTCTGAGGTGTTTAAATTAAACTACAGCAGCACTGCTGCAATAAAACTCCCCACAGCATCAGTGTCTCTTCAGTCTGACATCTATATGGTAAGTAGAGAAAATAGAGAGTGGAGCAAGAAGGAGGTGTGTACAAACATTTGAGTGGTACTGTATTTTTACATATTTTGTCCACTTCAGGTGAAACCTATTTCAAACTCCACAGAATGGACCCAGGCTGTCCTTCCTGGTCTTCCATATTTTATTCCATGTTAGTTCACTTTGCTATAAAAAAAAAACCTCTACATTAAGGCGGATCCAGCGTTCCAAAGTAGTAGTTGATGCGCAGCTTTGTGGAACATAGTCTTTTTATGATCACCATAGGTTCTCAGTCCAGCTTCAGTTTTTAAATGAAAATAGAGACAAAGGAATTCCTCATACTGCTTTTTTGGTCTTTAGACTTGTATACCACTCATCATGATTTAGAATAATTGTATTTAAATTAGATAAACTGTAAAAAAGGGGGGGGGGGGAATTTCAATGAATCACCATCTTTTTTTGAACAGGAAAATGGGACTGGGTAAGTGAGTCTCCATCACTCCATTCACCCTGTGAGGGTGCTGTGACTTTCTACTCTCAGTTTGGGAGAGTTGCAGGATTTACCACTGCTGGTCCAGGGCGGCGTTTTCGTAAGATTCTGGAGGAGCATCTGAAACTTTTATTGTGGCCTGCTGATGTTCCCGCTGATAAGGACTTCTCTGTAAAAGGGGAAGATGGCAGATTTTATCACTGGATCCTGCCTACATTTTTCCAGCTGCTGCAGGATCTCACATCGCAAGGGATTGAGTTTGCGATTTGGTTTCGCACATTCGGCTCAGATTTGCCACGCGTACTAAATAGTGTACGACGTGCTCTTGAGCAAGGCTCCCATCCACTGTTTCCTTTTCTATCAGAACTAAAGGTAAAAAATAACACATTTACCAACTTTATCTATTCAAAGTGATATTTACTGGAAATTAATTTCACTTGTAGCTGACGGTCAACACAACACAAGGTCAGATCAGATGCAACACCAAAGGTGTGATTCTGACTCATGGAGAAGAACGTATATTGACACAGTATGGGGAGCGGAATGCATACCAGTATTTAAGCGCATTGCATGGACTGGGTGGTTTCCAGGACCATTTTAACTGGTAAGGATCCTGTTAAAGATTGGCACTGTGTTATTCTGGCTTGTACAACCCAGTTCATACTGTAATATTTTATTTAACTGAAAAATGGAGAACTAATTGATCTAATTTTTAGTTACTTTATATATTGCATCTTGTAATTGTTTCTTGTCTTAAAACACCTTTTAAAACTATTTACTAGAGTCTACAACTGTCAACTAACAAAGTCCTAAAAAAAAGCCTTTAGTCTATTCAGAACTCAGCTGCATGTTTTCTAACTCACACTTGCTCTCGTGACGATGTTACATCTGTCCTGCAAAAACTCCATTGGATTTTTGTTTTCCAACATATTCAGTACAAAATTATTTTATTCATTCACACAACTCTCTACAATCAGATGCCCTCCTATCTCACTGACCTTCTTCAATCTCATACTCCATCAAGTAGCCTTCGCGCTTCTGATGCAAATATTTTGTCCATAAGCATTAGAAACACTGGACCTATAGAGTGATGAAGCTTTTTCTGTTGTTGCCCCCTCAATTTGAAACGCTTAACCAAAGCATTTATGTGACTATCCTGATCTGCCAAATTTCAAATCACTTCTCAAAACTCATGTATTTATATTAGCTTTAAACTTGTAATTGCTATTTTTATTATTCTGTTGCTGCATTTTAATTTCGCTTTTCATCTTATCTTGCGCTATTGTTGTCGTCTTTGTTTTCAGTTTTTTACAATTTTAATTAATTGGTATATTGAATTTAAAGTAATTAAGAACATAATAACAATTAATAATAATGAAAAAAAAAAGAAAAATCTGTATATTGGTGTCCTATACTGTTAACCCTGCCCAGACCCTCAAAGATGATGAGTCTTATGAAAATCCCATTTGAGTTCATTTCACCGTGCCACTTCAGGCTTAAAACACTGTAAAACAGCTTTAATAATGTACTATATAAAAATGCTATATAAATAAATACATATAAACTTGAACCTCCTTCCAGGTAACTGGAATAAACTGAGTATCTATGAGGTGTAGACAAATCTAACCAACAAAACTTAGTATACAACAAATCAACAGATGAATAAAAAGTGAAAATCATTAGTGGCAACATGTTAAAGTCTTACACTGTATTTTCTTTTTTGACCTAGTACACTGTTTACTAGTTCAGCTTTAAGATGCTGTGCAAATTACAACTAAAACAGACAGTGGGTTTACTTTAGCACTGGAAATCTTTAAACTTGTGTTGAATGTCATTACTTCGGAAATTGTAATCATAGTAGGAAAAAACAGATCAGATCATATCAAATAAGAAAATGATGAAACTGCTTTTCATTTTTTCATTATGTACTTTATTTCTAGGTGGGTACGAAACGCATATTCCATTTCGGGAGGGAAGCCACTATGGATTGATCCTTTTGACTCAACGGTCCAACATATATTTATCGATGACAACATCCGTCAAAATGATGACTGCAATATTGTACATCCTAAGGTTTGAAAAATAAATTCACACGTTCATTATGTACTTTTTTCTCTAATAATGTAACGCTCTGTGATATTTGCAGTTGTTTTTGGACCCAGAGAGCCCAGAGACTCGAAGTGCTTCCATCTCAGAACTTTATGACCTTTGTCTCATCCAAAATGATTTGCTCAAAGCCATCTCTGATTTAAACTACTTCACTGAGCGCATTCAGATCTGCATGGAAAATTACAACAGCAACATCAGGCAGCAACTCAACTAGGGTTAAGGTGGACACTTGGTTAGTTTGTTTATTTAAAGGTGTAACGCCTGGCCAGAATTGGTGTCCATTTTTAGACATTTTTGGAATTTGTTATGAATGACAATCCCAGTCCCAGGAGAACCTGGTAGAAATCGGGTCAGATCTTTTTGCTGTGAGGCAGATGTGAGATTCTGACCAACACTGTAGCATCTGAAGGTATGAACACTCATGTTACCATTTACCTGCTTTTGTTAAATCTCTGGAACCTTCCAGATAAACATGAAGGTCTGCTTTAGAATAGTTAAGTTTTGTTATGTTGGGATAAAACTGACAAAATGAAGTTTTATATTATTGGTTTCATGTTTAGTAAGTAAGAAATGCACAGAAGTAAGAGCAGCGTGAGAGGCATTTCTTCTCATTTAGGATTTGTTCAGAGCATTTGATGGTTACTCTCAATTATTGTCTATAAAATGCAGAAGAGGTGTTACTCATTTTTGGAGTAAGTAAAGATACAGAAATATAAACCAACATTATCTATTATTTCTTCCTTGGCAACAAATTGACCACTCATTTTAAATGTTTTCTTTTCATATTATATTATATCATTATTATATTAAAAACTATTTTGGTTTTGGTGGTGAGTTTCACAACTAGACATGTATAAAATAACACTATATAATAATGTCTTTCTAATAGAGCTAAAATATATTTTTTTGCTCCTGTGCTGGAGCAAATCCACTTTTTGTGACGTTTGTAAAATTAGGTCCATGTAAGAATAAAATAGTTGCCACTTAATAATTTCTAATGTAACACACAGACCATTTCTATCATATCAGATTACTTAAGACAAACTTCTTTTCTATTGACTCCATTTGTACCTTTGTGGTACTGCTACATGTACAGTTCAGTACATCTAGCATTTTAATTTGACCAAAGAATAATATCAATGCAATGTTACAGTGCTGTGATATACATTAATAGCTTGTTAAACCATCCAAAATTAAAAAAGCAACCGGGTTTTATGAAGAATGCAGCTTTTTTGTAAATTTCTCATTGTATTTTTGTTGATTCCTCAGTATTCTCAGGGCTTTTGACATCTAGCACTTATGTATAATATGCCATGGTTGAACTTTTGTATTGTGTTGAATTATCTGTAGAAAAGACACTGTTTACTGTTTGCTAACATTTTAACAAATTTAGACCTACTTTGAGTTCTATTTATTTCACTTCATGATGTAATGCAAAATAGAAATAGGTGCTTTTAATAGTGTTACAAAGTTAGAAACATCTGTTACATGTCAATAAAATTAAATCTTGCTATTGAAATTTGACTCCATTATATACTGTATATTATTTAACGTTCGGAAAGCTGTATTGTTATGTATTTGGTACACACTATATACATTAATATGAATCTATAGGTCCAGAGTGAGTCATACTGATTTAGATGTTTGGTGGAAAGAAATAACATCAGTTCAGCTTCCCTTTAAACAAATTTAATAAAACACTAAGGCATGAGACAGAGTGCTTTATTGTGAATAAGTCACAGGAAAGCAGTGTTTGGTGTCGTTACCCCTCTTTCCCATGATTTTTTTACAATACACAACCTCAAGTGCCTTATTGCTTTTATTAAATGGTTACAAACACAATATAATGAAAAAAAGGTTTAATTTATAAATGCTTTTGTTGGAAAATAATGTTCAAACTGGATTTATGTGAATTTATTCTGGGTTTTAAAGTGAACATTGATCGCAGAGTAACAGGATTCTCTTAGGAAAATCTGAAAAAGCCCTAGTGACCAACTTGCAGAACACAATTTATAAAATACACCCACAACAGGCTTAGTGTTTATCAGGAATCCACTTGCTGTTTATATTAATCTGTATGTCCATTTATGGTACATGATTTAAACTAATGTATTGTTTCACGCATTGATACAAATGTGAAGCATTTGGAAGTTTGCATTATAACAATAATGTCACAGCTGCACAACTGCAGTTTTAAGAACCAGAAATACCCATATTATAATATATAAATTGATAATATTTCTTTTATGGGCAGCACGGTGGTTTAGTGGTTAGCATGTTTGTCTCCAGGTCGAATCCATATCTGGGTGAGTTTCCATGTTCTTCCTGTGTCCGCGTGAGTTTCCTCAGGTTCTCTGGTTTCTTCCCACAGTCTCAATCATGGATTCAAGGTACAATTACTGCTCTAGATTCCTCCTATATGGTCTGTGTGTGTGTGTGTACCCAGCGATAGATTAGTGGCTTGTCCTGTGTGTGTCTGCCCAGCGCCCAAGATGCTCACATCTGGATGAGCATGGGGAACCCTCCACCCCTCGCAACCCTAATAGAAGATTAAGTGAAAGATAATTAGTGAATGAATTTCGTTTATGCAGGAAAACAACATATAGGCAGTATAACAAGTATAGGCAGTCATTCTCTTTAAGTTGGTCAAAAGGTTTTTGTTAAATTTTTTGTTCTTTCTCAGTAATATTCAAACATAAAGAGTAAGGTAACATTAATTAAGAATGCCTTAACGTTTGGGTCCAGATTAGCATAGAGCATAGACTAAATCAAAAGCATGACAAAATATGAACGTTTTTAAATCAGCTGGGCTTTTTATTAGCTAGAGAAATCATTAGAGTAATGTTTTGAACTGTAAAGTTGTCTTTTGGTGATTTTTATTTTTTTTTTACTTATGTGAATAAAATGAATGGTAAACCACCTCTGTCAGTTTTCAGGATTATAGATACAAAGGGCCATTTATTTCACCACAGCTACAGCCTAACACCACTCCCCCCAGCCCGTCTCCCTGGTAACCGCAGCAGCCCCTGTAAACAACAAGGAGGAAGAACAAAAAAAAAAACATTGAAGCTCCAGCAAAAGGGAAATCTGGTAATCCTTTGCAACCTTTAATGTATATAAATAATGTATATTTTATATTTTTAAGAAATATAGTTAAAACCTTACATTAAAAGTATTACTAAAGTATTTAATATGTTTATTTTGTTAATATATAATATAAGCAATGTCAGATTTGGAAGACGACGAAGTGTTGGAGAATAACTTTGAAGAGGACGAGCAGGAGGAAAATGAAACTGGTGACAAAATTAAGACTGAAGAGCAACAGGTAAATCAATAACATCAATAAATTAATAATCCTTTCTATGAATTAAAATATGCACTTATAAAATGCAATTATGTGATCACTTCATTTAATGTTGTAGTTAGGTAATTTACCTAAGTAAAGATACTAATATACCAATATGAAATAGTTAATTACAGGTAAATATTTTACATTAAAATATGATTTTAAAGTACATGTAGTATCAGAAAGGTGGCACGTAGCTCAGTATGTTTTAATGCCTTTAATTCTGATCTGAGTGGAACTTCCATGTTCTCTGAGATGAGATGTAGTCTCAGTAAAATGTAGATATAATTTTAAAGTTTTAATTTGATCTATTTAACTGATCATATTGAAAAATTACATGATGAAAATAAAAGTATTAGTAAGCATGACTCTACTGTTGTAGCCACTGTGGTAATTTAAATTATATATTACATTTTGACTATACAGGGAGACAATATAAATATAATGAGTTGCTAATCAATAAAATAGAACTAAAAGAGAAAAGATCTACTTTCGGTTTCTGGACTTTTTCTGATATATAATTTGATAATGCATTAAAATGAAATAAAATAAAATAAATCACTATTATATGGTAAAAACAAGCCTAACTTGCCTGAATATGAATTACCACCCGGTTTAGACTTATTAAATCAGTTCTACTTACCAAGTAAATGTAATTTATAGGCCTACAGTTTGACTATGGTATTATATTATTTGTTTCTCGGACCACCATAGTATGATTCTTAGCACTGCAGTGACATTGATGTGGTGGTAGCATGTAATGTGTGATAAGATTTTTAAGAATAAGAATTTTATTGATTCTTTCAGGAGGATTAAGAATCCAGTAGCAAAACAATTAGAAATAGACACAGAAAAGAAATAAAGATACTGTATAAAATATTTCACCCTAATACAGTTATTGCACAGTCTGGTTTATGTTATTGTGGTGTAAGTAAGTTCAAGTAATTTATTTATACACCACTTTTTACAACAGTGCATAGTTACAAAGCAGCTATACGGTGTTATGAACCTAAAACCCCAAAGAGAAAGGTGACAGTGGCAAAAAAAAACTCTGCTGTTTCCTTTTGGGAAGAAACCTTAAGAGGAACAAGGCTCAGCGGTGTACATATTGTTTAGAGATCAGGTGTCTGTATTTAACAATTACAAAAAAAAATTATAAATGTCCAGTGAGTCCATTCTATCAGTCCAACAGAAGTCCAGGTTTGATCCTGTAATCATTATGGTGTGGTCAGGCTACTGCCCCATTCCATCTGTTGTTATTCTGTTACCCCTCCTCCCCCTAGAGAGAAGTTGTACAGACTGATGACAAAGGGACAAAAAAAGTTCTTAAGTCTGTTGGTGCTGCATTTAGGAAGAAGCAGTTTGTCACTAAACAGACTCCTCTGGATGGTGATGATGGTGTGCAGAGGGTGACTGGCATCATCCATAACGTCCAATAGTTTGTCCATAACCCTGTTCTGCCACCTTCAACAGAGAGTCCAGCTTCATTCCAACCACAGAACCAGCCCACCTGATAAGTTTGTCCAACCTGTGTGTCTTTTTTAAAATGCTGCCCCCTAGCACACCATAAATTCCAGGACTACCAACAACCCAAATAATGCTTCCTCTTAAATGGTACTTAAACACAAAAGAGCAAAGCAAAGCAGACTAACAAAGTATGTAGAGAAACTGATATAGAAACTACTTTGTAGAACTGCAGTGTGGATCTATTTGATAAATGGAACTAATAGACTAAACAGTATGTATAGAAACAAGTAGATGTGGATTAAGAAACACGGTGTTTGTTGCCCTGAAAGAAGTGATTTGCTGAATACCACAAATTTGGAACATGTTTAAACTGACAGTGTTCATTTATCATTTATGAGTGTCTTATTAAAACATCTTTGTGACAAATCATACTCTTTGGCTAAAAACCATTGGTGTGCCGTAAAAGTGCTGTATGAATAAAATTAGGTTGAGTTTATTTTAACTTTCTCTCTTTCTTTCCGTTTCTACTTAATGTCAGATTCTGCCTTGTTCGCTGACACAGGACATGATAGCGCAAAATCTGTCCTTATTGTGCCGCACAGGAAATGGACTAGCTCATGCCTTTGTGAAGCTTGACCTTAAAGCAAAGTATTTTATTTGTATGTACTTATTTTTTTTATTGCACAACAAAAAGTGGGCACATTAACATAAAATGCTTTTTTCTTTCATGTTTGCCAGAAAATTGACAGACATCGACTTACTGAGCTCTTTTGTTCATCTGCGATACTTGGACATTTCCTCCAATTACCTGACAGACCTGTCACCACTGGCCGCTTTAAAAGATTTGCTTTGGCTAAAAGGAGATCTCAATCACATTCAAGGATTTCAAGAGCAACCCCTGGGTCAGCTGGTTTATTTACAATGGCTTAGCCTGGTGTCCAATCGGATAACTGACATGGAGGGCCTTGTTGGTCCTGAACTTGAAACCCTCAATCTTGCTGGTAAATGACACATGTCCTGGGTATCTTAATTCTTTGAATTTATTACTGAGCTATAATGTACTGACACAGTGTACATTGTGAAAAAAACAAACATTTTATGACAGCTTGTGTTTTTAAAGCTCACAGTGATACTGGATGAGGGGGCCTGGCTTGCGATCTGTTCTAGTTCACCGCAAAGCTGTTTAACAGAGTTTAATACTCAGTTTGGATCTTTTCCCAAACTCATTTAGCTATATATTTGGGACCTTTCTTTCTGAACAGAGACACAATAATGCTGGAATGGACCGGTGCCCTTCTCAAGCTGCTCCCACAAATTTGGAAGCATACATACAAACAAATGGACTTTATACACCAGTGGCAATAGGATTGAATTAAATCCCAGAATTTAATGATAAGGAGGTGTGTCCTAGTACTTTTGTCCAGATAGTGTATTGTAATAATATTCTGTTAAAAGAATTAATAATCTTACACGTCGCAAGCCTAAAAAAATATTTCTTTAATAATACCGTGAACACACCTCATACAATAACACATATATGAATATTGGTTTGATTTTTGTTTTTTGTTTTGTTTCTGTCTTTGAAGGTAATAGCATTCAGAGCATCTCTGGCCTTGAATGTAATAGACTAACATATTTGATTTCATTGGACCTGAGAGGAAACAATTTAGAGAATATAAAAGGGATTGACCTTCCCAGCTTACAACATCTTTACCTGGTAAGAGTATTGATGCAGTGCATTGTACAGTGTACTCAGAAAATCATTGTTGTTATTGATCAAGATTTGTAATTACAAAGATTTATTTAGCCTCAGATATGGGTCCACTGTTGTACCACTGCTTTAACCAGGTGCTGCAAAACCACCACAGTTGTACTTATTGTTGAATCATCCAATACCCAAATTATAAAAAAAAACATGATGACCCTTATAAGGTGGCTTGTGAGTGTATATACACTAAATATAAATAAAAGGCATTATCAGTTATAAACATGTTTTAATCAATCATATTTTGACTTTTTAGGCCCAGAATAAAATAAAACATTTAGAAGGTCTTGAGAAACTAGAGTTGCTGAAAACCCTTCATTTAAGAGGCAACCAGCTGGAGACTCTGAATGGAATCAGTTCTAGTATGAAATCACTAAGTTATCTTAATGTCAGGTATAAATCACCACCAGTTACAGTATTTATCTAAGCAATTTAGTAAAATGTGAAATATTTATTTATTAGAGATCATATTAGTTGTCTAATTTAATATTAATTAATTAATTGCCTGTTTATATTAATTGCCTGTTTTTAGCAGTAAAACATATTTTTTGTTCGATTTGTTAGAAACTTTAAGCCAACCTGTTTTACTTTCACTGCTTTAGGGGAAACATGATATCTTCCGAGCAGGCACTGCAAAGTCTAGTCAATGTGGCTGACACTCTGCGGACACTGGTGTTGACAGGGAATCCTTTGTCTGAGAAGGAGGATTACCGCCTCAGTGTGCTCTCAATCCTCCCAAAACTCGAACGACTAGATAAGGATCCTGTCTCCAGTGATGAAGTTGCTGAGGCTCAGGAAAGTTTCAAGGTATCTTCACCTATTATATAATTAATTACATGTGTATGGACACTTTTATTTATA
>JAOUQT010037471.1:0-11224 GCA_025769995.1 Xyliphius kryptos
ACCTTCAATTTCTAACTTCAAACTCATCACCCTATCTGACACCCTTTTCACCTCAACAACACTCTTTGCATAGTCCTACTTCAGGACCATCCCAACTCAATTTCTCTTCCTATCTATACCATAATCAAATTGTTTAAAATCAGCACCAATGCTTCAAGCCACTTTGTCTCCGGCACACACAAAATATCCACCTTTCTTCCATCATGTCACCCAGTTCTCTACTTTTTCTTGTTATTCTTTCTACATTCAGTGTTGATACATTCAGTCCTACCCTCTTGACAATCCTGTTCTCTCTCTGTCTCCTCACATGCATTTCTCCTCGTCATTTTCGGCAGTAGCCCAGTTTCTGCCGGGTAATATAAATGTAGGCTACTGTAAATCAATATAAGGCTTTGCCCATTATACTGATATTTTTGATAATTAGCCCACTTAATTGACATTAGCATGAACAATTAGACTCACCTGTAAATACTGACTAGTTATTATTCATTTTACATAATTTAGATAAAAGCATATGACTATTAGAGTCTGCGAATTCAGCAACTGCTATGGATTTGAGACTATTAAAGAGTAGGATAAAGTCTGACATTGTTTAGAATAAAGTTTTTGTCGTTTATAAACTTAAAATTACCATTTTCTATATAACCTGTTTGATTTTTTCCAGGCAGTGGTACCTAAATGGCAACTATTTGATCATGATTGTGTCTCTATGTATTATTCTTCCACTGGCTACGATGAGACAGCTTGGTAAGTCTATTTGTAACTTAGTACAGACTTAAAGAACAGACTATCACCTAAACCTATATTAGCAAATAGCCTTTAACATATTTTACAGATGCCTTGTTATTTTGAGCCCCGACTGCTGGCACTCTGTTACCATCCAACTCCTGCAGCTAATTTAGCATGCAAATGAAAAACTTGCACTCCATAACTGATTTTGAACCTGCGCTTATCTATTTGACCTAGTTAAAGTAATAATTACAACCTGCTTAACACGATACTCTTTTCGAGCCTCTAGACTCTCAGGGTACAAGAAATATTAGCATTAAGCTCCTCTAATACTCAAGTGCTGGAATTAATACATTTATTAAAAAATTCTTCACAAAGCACTCAAAGATTTAAAATAAAATATCCTTGACTATTGATAAAGATTTACCAACCTCCCTAAACCCTTTTAGACAAATTCGTACACTTAGTCCCTGACTATAAAGCACTTCTGAATAAATGCCATACATGTAAGTAAGCATGAATGTAACTGTGCAATAACATAGGTTAAACTAATAGTATTACAAGGTACCATACAACTATATGTAACACTAAATGGTATAACATATTCTGCTATTCAAAAAACTGCCATTTTCCCTCTTTTCACTGCACTGTTTTACATAACTGCTTCGGTTTATGTGAAAGAACATGTATATTACAAACCCAATAGTGAAAAATGTTGGGACAAAGTACAAATTGTAAATAAAAATGGAATGCAATGATGTGGAAGTTTTAAAAATCCGTATTTTATGTAGAATAGAGGATAGATCACATATCAAATGTTTAAACTGAGAAAATGTATTATTTAAAGAGAAAAATTAGGTGATTTTAATTTTTGTTTACCACTCTGAGATATACCAATTTTTTTTACAACAGTCTGTAAACATCTGGGGACTGACGAAATGTTAACCCATTCTTGTCTAAAGTCGTATTGTATTTGCTTAACTGTCTTAGGTTTTTTTGTTGTATCTTCCGTTTTATGATGCACCAAATGTTTTCTATCTGGACTGCAGGCTGGTCAGTTTAGTACCTGGACCGTTCTTTTTGCAGCCATGATGCTGTAATTGATGCAGTATGTGGTTTAGCATCGTCATTGTTGGAAAATGCAAGGTCTTGGATGGGAGCATATGTTGCTCTAGAACCTGGATATACCTTTTAGCATTGATGGTGTCCTTCCAGATGTGTAAGCTGCCACTGCCACACACACTAATAGGCCATACCATCAGAGATGCAGGCTTCTGAACTGAGCACTGATAACAACAGGGGTTTTTCTTCTCCTCTTTAGTCCTACTGACACTCCATCTCTGATTTTCATAAAGAACTTCAAATTTAGATTCGTCTGACCACAGAACAGTTTTCCACTTTGCCACAGTCCATTTTAAATGTTATTTTATTGTCACTCATTTGCGAGATGTATTCTACACTTTTCCAGTTTTCCGAGTACTTCACAAAGACATTTCTAACCTCATGTATTCAACTGCTGAGTAGGAGGCTTTGGAACTAACCCTAAAATACTTTGACAGTTGTTTGTAAAGCCTGTAAAAAGCTCTATATAGAAAAAGCTTGGCTCACTGGATAACACTGAAATGGGTGTGTCAGTGCACTGTCTGGTTTTATTTGGACTTTTTCATAATCCCTCCACCAATGTCAACAATACACAACAACAGTGCATGTGTAGCAAGTTACTGTTTATGCATTCAGTAATGAAATATAACGTTTTTGTTTCCTTGCAAGATTTTTGCATTTGGGATCTGTTGAGTTAGAACCATGCTGTATTTTGGCTGGTTGGAGCTTGTAATGTAACAAAGCTCATGTCTCTATACTATTATTATTTCTCTTTACTACAGTCTGTAAATGTCTGGAGACTGAGGAGACTAAGGTGTCTTCCATTTTATGGTGTATCAAATGCTGGCTAGTTCAGTACCCGGACCCTTCTTATACTCAGCCATGATGCTGCAATTGATGCAGTATGTGGTTTGGCATTGTCATGTTGGAAAATGCAAGGTCTTCCTTAAAAATGACATTGTGTGGATAAGAGCAGATGTTGCTCTAGAATCTAGATATTCCTTTTAGCATTGATGGTGTCTTTCCAGATGTGTAAGCTGCCAATGCTACACACTAATATAACCCCATACCATCAGAGATGCAGGCTTCTGAACTAAGCCCTGATAACATCTTGTTGTTCTTCTCCTCTTTAGTCCTAATGACACAGTGTCCCTGATTTCCATCGAGAAGTTCAGATTTTGATTTGTCTGAACAGTTTTTCACTTTGCCACAGTCCATTTTAAATCAGACTTGGCCCAGAGAAGACATCTGCGCTTCTGAATCTTGTTTAGACATTGCTTCTTCTTTGAACTAAAGGTTTTTAGTTGGCAATGGCAGATGGCACTGTGAATTGTGTTCACAGATAATGTTCTCTGGAAATATTGCTAAGCCCATTTTGTGATTTTTAATACAGACGCATTCCTGTATGTGGTGCAGTGCCGTCTAAGGGCCCGAAGATTACTGCCACCCTAAAGTCAACTAAAGTCTCTGCAACACATTGTTAGGATCACCTTACCACATGCTATGTTCCTCTTATCAGAGTTACTAGAAACTATTAATATGCTTGGGTTTACAGCATCATAGGAGAATAAAAAATGAAATGTGTTAATTTAGTGTATGTTTGTCCCATTATGACACATTTATACCATGTTTATTTAAAGTGGACTACCCAGCTCCGACTACTCCTAGAAGACTGTGAGCACATGTTTTCATTTGTCAACCCCAACATGCAACATCTTGTCTCTACAAAATCACTCATGAATAGCCCGAGCTATTGCATCAATGTATTTCAACACTGAATTAAAAAGTATGCTTGCTAGCTGTCAATTGCATCAGGAAGGGTTCAGGGTATGGTCAGGGGGTTGAAAAACTACTCCCAGAGAGTACACAGTTTAAAGTCACCAAGAGCACTGCTTTCTGCAAAATGCAAAAGGTGTAAAGATAAGAATATAGTTTGCAGTTTATCCTAGGTATGTGACAAGTATGTTCTAAGTAATAGTGTACTTTTTATGCCCACTTTCCTGTCCACTACACTAGAATCCTAGTAGCCTAAACCACACTGAACCTCCATGTGCAGAAATATTTGCTAACTTAAAAACAATCAATTAAACCAATCAATAAATCAATATAAACATGCATGAAAATTCAATTGTCCAAACAATTGTCCATGTTAAAATGCTTTAAATTGTTCTTGTTTAATGAATTATACATATTTCAAAAAGAAAGATGTGAAGACATTTTAAAGAGGTTTAAACATTCCCATTTTGATCTGTTCTTGTCCTTCTGAAACTAAATAAATACTATACAAAATTTCATGTGCAAAATACTAACTTGACCTAAGTTTCAGGTAACAGAGTAGTCCAAATGTTTCATAAAAGATACATTCTATTGTTAGACTATGGGGAAAGTATATAATCTATGCATAATCATGCAAATATAATCTAACTGGTGGCTTTATATAGAGTGCAATATACAATGTCATTTTATTGTCACACATTTGCGAGATGTTTCCTACATATTTTGCCTTTTCCAGTTTTCCGAGTACTTCACAAAGACCTATCTAACCTCATGTATTCAACTGCTGAGTAGGAGGCTTTGGAACTAACCGTAAAATACTTTGACAGTTGTTTGTAAAGCCTGTAAAAAGCTCTATATAGAAAAAGCTTGGCTCACTGAATAACACTGAAATAGGTGTGTCAGTGCACTGTCTGGTTTTATTTGGACTTTTTCATAATCCTTCCACCAATGTCTACAATACACAACAACAGTGCATGTTTACCAAGTTACTGTTTATGCATTCAGTAATAAAATATAACGTTTTTGTTTCCTTGCAAGATTTTTGCATTTTGGATTTGTTGAGTTTTTGGCTGGTTGGAGCTTGTAATGGAACAAAGCTCATGCCTCTAAATAGCAATGTGAATAAACTAGCCAATAGTCAAGATCAAGCAAAGTCAACAAAGTATTTGAGTTAATGCTGTAGTGTGCAGGTGCAGAAGTAATGTGCATGATGCATACACTGATATGAAATGGTATAAAGTCATTAACTCCTATTCATTAGTTCTTTCTGTTATACCATTAAGGGGTCAAGACACAGGTTGCCTGAATTTGGAAATGGGCCAAAGTGGCATGGGTCTAAAGTCTGAAAAGACTTTTAAAAACCATTAAGTGTATTTAAATGCACAACTTGAACACACCAGAGCATTCTAAGAAAGAAAAATATAAGGCCTTAATGCGCAACAGGTGAATGGTAATAATCATCAGGTAGGAATCAAAAATATGCAATTTTGTACTGATATTGTATTCAGAATAAAACATAGACAACATTTTAAAATTTCATGCCAGATATTGGCTTAAGTGACAGCAACACATCTCAAAAAAGTTGTGATGGAGAAATAAGAGGCTGAAAAAATGTAAGGTACAAAAATAGGTTATTAAGATGACTGTGTATAAAAAGAGCATCCTGGAGAGGCAGTGGCTCCCGGAAGTAAAGAAGAAAGAGGATCCCCTTAATTCTGCACTGACAAATAGTGAAGCGATCGCAGAAAAGGAGTGTGACAGTGTAAAATTGCAAAGAGTTTGAATATTTTATAATCTACAATGCGTAATGTCATCAACAGATTCAGAGAATCTGGAAAAATCTCTTTGTGTAATGGTCAAGGGCAAAAAACCATGCAGGGTTGATGATCTTCGGGCTCTTAGACACACTGCATCACACACAGGCATGCTTCTGTATTGAAAATGACAAAATGGGCTCAGAAATTTCTAGAGAACAATAGCCAGGTAATGAATTTTCATCCATAGAAAACATTTGCTGCATCATAAAACGAAAGATACGACAAAAGAAGACCTAACAGAGTTGAGCAACTAGAATCCTACATTAGACAAGAATGGGTTAACATTCCTATCTCTCAATTTGTCTCCTCAGTCCCCAGACGTTTACAGAATGTTGTAAAGAGAAATGTCTCACAGTGGTACACATAGCTTTGTCCCAACTTTTTGGAGATGTGCTGTTGTCACAAAATATAAAATCACTTAATTTTTATATTTAAATAATAAATTTTCTCAGTTTAAACATTTGATATGTCATCTATGTTCTATTCTTAATTAAATATACAATTTTGTAAACTTCCACATCATTGGATTTCGTTTTTATTTAGAATTTGTACTTTGTCCCAACTTTTTGGAATTGCGTTTGTATAGCAACTATTCTGAACCTGATAGCAAGTTATTTTCTAGTGTATATCAATATGTGTAGACTTATTGTTTAAACTCTTGGTACTTCCTTTACAATTGAATCACAAAAAAATGCTGATGAGAAGGCTTCCCCATTGCAAAAAAAGGAAGTTGAGAACCCAGCAATGCCTCTACTCACAAAACATCCTGATATGCACTTTGCACGTAACATTCTACGTGCATGGGTTTCACGGGAATACATTGTATATAATGCTGATATAACATACTATTGTGTACAGTCATAAATGTTACAAACATATGACCAAAAAAAAAAACACACTCAATGCTAAAGTCTTTTTAAATACAAAATACCCCTTAAATTCTGCGATGCATTAGTCTGTGTAAATTTACATTTTTTTTTCAATTTTTATATTAGTTTTACTAAACAATGTGTTTTCAGATATACCTTACGAATAAGCCAGGAGTTTATGGGGTTAATTACCTCAGTTTCTGACAACTTCTGACAATTCTGTGCTAATGTATGAGGGCTGAATTCTGATTCAGGGACTGAATCGCACAGCTCTCTAAGAACCGGCTTTGTTTGTGGAAAATTTCGCCCTCACTGTTTTCATGTACTTATTGTGTCATAGGAATCAGCAGTGCATGTTTGTCTGTGCAGATCACCTTTCTCCTGTATGTGCTTTTTCAATGTTTCTTTGTGATAGTTAACACTGTAACTGTAGCTATAACTTAGCTTAGAAGCTATTCATCTTAAGGAATGTAACTTATTTATAGCTCAGATCATTTGTACATTTAGGTAGCAGTGGATATGGAATAAAATATAGAGTAGTGAAAAATGTGTCCGAGTGTCTTTATAGAGGCAGAAGCATGTACTACATGTGTGAGGTTCATCGCCTGTTTCTACTAATATTAAAAACATTAACAGTGAATGGCAAAGATAAATTGAATGGTTACAGACACCAATTCCAAAAAAAGTTTGGAAGCTTTGTAAAAGGTGAATAAAACTAAATGCAAAGATTTGCAAATCTAACAGTAAAAGTACTACAGTTCTTTAAATGTTTCATAAGAATCACTGCAGGGATAGGTTCATTTTAATTGCTTGTTTTTTACATTATGTCATTCATAAGACCATTAAGAGACGGTATTTTGCTTCTTATATCTTTAGCCCTCTAATCCACTGAACATAAATGCATTCTTTTCATTCCCAAATCAGAATGTTATAGACACCGACTACATACATACTACATACCGAATTCCTATATTGTAATACAATGTAACAATGCAATCATTTGCAAATCACACAAACCCCAAATCAAATTAAATATTTTTTAATTGACTTGAAATAGAAACAACACATTTCAAATGTGGTACAGGGGCAACAAAAAAATTAAATTACTAGATAAAAATTTGTTTCAGAGGCAGTTTTACATGACTGTGTATAGAATAAGCTGTTCAGAGAGGCAGAGTCTCTAAGAAGCAAACATGAGCACTAATTTGATGATAACCGAAAGCTTTTTTGTTTAAATTGTCTTAAACAACAGCATAAATCTTAAAGACTGCAATTTCTTAATAAAATAGATCTTTATGATAAAACATGCAATACAGCTTTGCTACAGTTTATCAATGATTTAGCATTTCAGTGAATAGAAGAATCTCTTAGACAGCCTCTAATGCAGAGCCGTGTTTATTAAAACAACAATAAACAAGACTTTTAACAGAAACCTAAAACCATCATACAAAATCAAAACTTGAAGAAATAAAACAAAAAGCAATAAAAATGAGTTTCATCTTGGACTTGGACTCAAACTAATTAGGTGAAATAATATACACATGTGAGTCATTGGGGATTGTGATGTGTAGGTACTGATGTGATATGAAGTTGTGACAATCTTATTAAACTATTTCCATTGATGAACTCCATTACTCACAACCTCCAGGAAAGAGGAAGATATGAGGAAGCAAAACAAATAGTATCAGCATGACAAATACACAGAAAAAATGTTTCTATGCAAGTTTTTCATAAATTAGGCTTAATATATATATATAATGAATTCTCAAGTTAGATATTAACCTTTTACTCACCCTGTATGTGCTGCATGAATTTGTAAGTTGACATCTTATTACACACAAATTATTTTCAGCAGCTGAACATGACATGTGTGAAACAGCACTGGGACCAGGCTTGAATCTTTCTCTGTTGCCATGAGATCAGTGAGTACTGGAGACTCATCCACAGTAAACCCAGGATGATGGGGTATTTTGGCGACTCCATAATGCGAAAGGTCAATTGATCCTCATGGAGTAACCCAACAGTCATCGGAAGAAGGAATGTGCTACGGGTAACGATCCCGCCCCCATCTGATCCCCATTGGTAGAACTGATCTGGAGCTGGTGTTGAAAATCCATGGCTGGGGTGTTCAGGGAATTCATGTTGGAGTGGTCCAGGAAACTGCTCCAGAATCTATACTGACTGGGAGAAGAGATTTGTTTAATGAAGGAATCCTAACGTATATGTTAAGGTACTAAACATAATGTAGTTTGACTCGCCAAATTACCTTGGGTTTGGGCTTCGGTGGCTCTGCTGGTGACCTATTGTCCAGCCGAACTAGACTTTGCCGAACTCCCTGACCCTTCCCACCACAGTAGAAACACAGATTAAATTGTGCACATAACATTTTTTTCTTGCTGACTGGCCATGGTTCCAGCACCATGGGTTATGGTTTGCCAGGACACAGATGAGTCTTGACCAGTGATTAGACCAGGTCTTAGCCGGTCATCCAGTGGCAATAAGCAAATCCAGGGTCATGGTGTCATCTCTGCAGACAAATTCACACAGCTCATCTGGACACAATCCTTTCCAGAATGTGGCTTTAAGGTCAGGCTTGTTCCACACAGTGTGTACTCTGCCACTCTGCAGCTCCTCTGCAACAGAACAAGTAAACACTGGCCAGATAGCCGGCCATCAGCAGAATGATTGAACATGTGCTTGAATACCCCAAGCTTACCACTATAGCGTGCTGGAACAGAAATTAAAAAATGAGCTTTCTGCACAGCACCCATTCATGCTGTTTCCAAACTTTCATTTCCCAGTTTGGTGTATGTGACTCCTCTAATTATTGTGTGTAATGCATTAATATTTGTTGTAGCAGAACATTTCCTGCTGTCTCCATACTTAGGCAGAATAACCTGTAATAACCCCCATACAAGGTTGAGAGACAATAGCTGTTTTATTTTAATGTAGCATATGAAAAACAGGGAAAGCATAAAAGTGCACAATGTTGGGAGTTTACAAGAAATTTGTGGGTTAGACAACACAACAGAAGCAAAACGAATGATGACAAACAAAACTCATCAAACTGCAAACAAAACTGCAGCTCACCAATACTTGCTTTGAACAGTCTGTGAAAACATAATACAAAGGCCACAGTTAGATCAATAGGCAAAAATACTCAGGCAAAATAGGCAAATAGGCAAAATAGCTTAGTTCAAAAATGTAGGCAAAGTCACAATTTAGACAAAAAGAGAGGCAAAATCATGGCAAGACAAAACAATCATAAGATAGAAATAGGCTTAGCAACAAACAACACAGAAACGTTTTGAGATGTTGATCCACAGGGATTCACATTCTGAGCAGTCCTTAAGGAGAGCTCAGTTCACTCAATTAGCTACAGCTTAGGTGGTAATCACAGGGATGGACTACCCCTGGATAATGTTGTGCCTGAAGATTTGTTCTAAGGTGAACTTTCAGCACCCTCCAGTGGCTACAAATGTGACAATAACCTAATGATAGTGCTCATTTTTACAATAAAGATTATGTATTGTAATGAAGTGTTAATACAAAAGCACAAACTGAGTTCAAAATTTGCTGTTGTTTCTGAAACTGCATCTATCAGTCTGCACTAGGACTAACAGCTTGTCCTATCCAGTCAGATTTTATGTCCATATCGGAAACCTGATTTGCTAAACTTAACTTTAACCCTAATCCTAATCCTAACCCTAACATTTACATTTGCAGTACTTAGCAGATGCCCTTGTCCAGAGCACTGTGCTAGACATATCACTAAACATAATCTATTCTGTATTTTCAGGAAATCAAACAAGAATATCTTCAAGAATCTGTTGTGGAATTGTGCATGTGGGATTTTTTCATTGGGTAGTCACAGACTGCTCTGTTTGTGCACAAATATGTTTCAACATGATCACAGTTGTAGTGATTTGTTTAATCTGTTATCACTCAAATGAGGATGGGATTTTCTTCTGAAATCCTGGTCCTCTATATTTCTTACTCTTATCATCTCAGGGAGTCTTTCCTTGCCACTGTCACCATCCAGGTTGCTTATTACTTACTTCATTTATGCTGTATATAATTTCTGTAAAGCTGCTTTGTGTCAATTCTCCATTGTAAATAACATTTAATTGAATTGAATAGTAACGATACATCTGATTCGATGTTAGTTATGTTATGGATAGTTATGTGACCTGGATCAACCTAAAAGGTGTAGTTCAAGGAACAAGAGAACCCCGAGGAAATCAGATTCTCATTACATGTAAGTATATGAAATAATTATTATTACATGCTTTGTAATTTTCATTATAATTATTCAAACCAAGCATTTAAATCTAGTTATTCAAACTCAGGATATTTGAAACTAGAATTTTTTTTTTACCAAAACAAGCTCACTAGCTCTGCAAAATGGTTCAAAGGCACTTTTCTGGTTGTAATTATTGGTCATTTGATCTCTTAGCAGTGTCAGCTAATTTTATGCACTTGGTTGCATATCAGGCTGTGCAGAAAGAGGTCTCAATTCTTCATCATGCTTCCTCTTTCCCAGCCTGGTCTCCTACAGTGACTACCACGGCCACAAAGTGGCTATTGTGCTCCTGTTGGTTGGCAGTCTTTGCTTCACACACGCTTACATCATAGTGAGCAAGTACTCACTTAGCCTCAGTAACCTTCTGGGTGCTTCTGGGTATATATATATATATTGCTAACTGTGTTCAAAATTGCCCATAAATCATAATGTCCCGGGCAATACAGGAGGGTTGGCAACCGGAGTTGATGGTTAAAATGTTTTAGGGTTCACAGCAAAAGTTTAAGGGAAGGTTCATAAGACCAGCCTTGTTGTATGATTTCGAGACAGTGGCAATGACTACAGTGACCAGGATGGAAAGGATTATAAATAAGTACATCAGAGGGAAAGCACACGTTGAAAACTATGGA
>JAOUQT010037493.1:0-11223 GCA_025769995.1 Xyliphius kryptos
ACTCCTGTTAGGATACATTCACATAGGACTACATAGTGACCTTGACATTTAGGAAATTGTGTGTTGTTCTCTAATTTAGATCTCCAGTGTATACTGTACATTCACACAGATATCCACTTTTTACATTTATTTTTTTAGAAACTTTACAGTGCAACTAATCCGTATAAATGCTCAACATGCCCATGTTTAATTATGGGCTGTTTTTTATTAAATGAAAATAACAGAACAGAAAGGAACTATTTTATAGCTCTTTAATGGAATAATGAAAACTTAATATCATGTGATTTACCAGACTCACCAGCCTGGACTGCAGCCACACCACTAGACTTTCAGCTATGTTGTCAGGCACTTGGTTACGAAGATTCTCCCGTTCTTCATTATCCATTAATTCCAGCGCCCCACGCAGGTCTTCCAGGAGGTGCACTGCACGTTGGCTGCCCAACAACGGAGACCTGGGAGACTGGCAGTCAAAGAGTCCATTTGAATAGTCCATTGCCTTGGAACCTATGATTGGACAGGACAGGCCCAACATTAATATCGATAATAAAAGTAAATCTGTTATGCATGTTGTGAAGCATAACCTTTAACTTTTATAACACATGCTTTACTTTTTTGTCTAATGCTTTGCTTAATGTCTCAAAAGATAGACATGATTGTGGAACCAGACTGACTAACTGTTACATTTAACTTCCTCAGTCCTGAGCCAGTGGAAAAACTTATATCATGTCTCACAGTCAGCTATTAAAACCTGGACAGGCTTTAGCAAAAAATCAAAAAGAGTAAAGACAATCTTTTCTTCTTGGATAAAAAAATAAAATACATGTGTATATTTAGCTACGGTGTGCTTCTAATATAACAGGAAGACTTTAACTTTGTTCATTGTATTACAACAATGTTAAATATATCTGTCATAGCTAATGCATAGTTGGTTGCTATGTGCATACACTGCACATATTTAAAATGTGGACATGTATTTATTGCAGTGAGATATGTAAATTTGACCTATACATATTCTATTGAGCTATTCTGCACCTCTTAAGTTCCAATACAATCTGGAAACGACAGCAAGGAATTAATGTCTTTTAGCCAAATAAAAATTGAGACTGGAAAAGACTGGTTACCTAGTTCATCAAATAGGTCAAACAAGTTAAAGGTTATGAGAAAACATTTAGCTAAACACAATAGTAAGCAATTAATTTTTGTAAAGTCATGTGTAAAATTATAATGTTAATATAAAGATGTAACACCAAATCATCCCATATATGTACTGTATAAATACTGGCATAATGGCAATGTGTTACATCTTATTCCAATTTCTAAGCCAAACTTTAAAGTTAGTTAATTGGTGTTTATATAAATAAATAAGTAGCATTTTCTTGGTAGATTTTTACATTTACTAAGCCTATAAAATAAGAGTCTGTATAAAATTCAGAAGGTTTTGTTTAATGTTTCAGCTCATTTTAAGCCACTACATTAGAAACACAGAGGTGAAATCAGTGGTTTAAAAACATGACTTGGTAATAAAAAATAAAAAAAAACTTGTACTCTCTGCTATAGGTATTGTGTGCTTCTAATTTGTAGCCAACACACAAAGTCCATTTTCCCTCTCGCCATTATAAGACTTTTGTCTCAAGTG
Source organism: Xyliphius kryptos (assembly GCA_025769995.1). NCBI lineage: Eukaryota > Metazoa > Chordata > Actinopteri > Siluriformes > Aspredinidae > Xyliphius > Xyliphius kryptos. The sequence continues at coordinate 1,637 of JAOUQT010037493.1, forward strand.
CTTTAATGGGTACCTGCAATGATTCCATCCATCTGCTCAAGGGCTGCTGCCAACATTTCGCTGGCATCGGACATCATCATGCTAACCTGAAACTTGAAATTTGTGTTTATATTGCAGTGTTCCATACAACAGTCACAAAGCAGCAAAAAACAAAATACAAAAGAAGCACTGTTTAAATACAGAGACTAGGATCGACACATTTCAAGTACAAGTTCAATAACAAACATGAACGTAAGAATAAAAGTGCAGCTATTTAATTGAAATTGTACAATGATTTGGTAAGCCCACTGAGTTTCTATAGGAAAGCTTGGTTAATACCATTACAATTAATAAACCTATACCTTGTTTACATCAGTTGAGCAAATCCTTCAGATTTCAATTTATTAAATTAGTGAACGATTAAATAATCATAATATGTATATAATTAGTGGTTTTCCATTTGTGACCACTATTGTTCAACTGAAGGGTGATGAATATCCCATAAAGCCTCAGTGATCACAAAGTTTCTTCTTTAAATTAAAAAAATATTAAATAAGGTCACTGTTACTTCAGTTTGATATTTGGGGTTCAGGCTTACAAAAGTGCTATTCAAGTTAGCAGAAATGTTCAAATATGAAGATTTTTTAAAACTTAAGATCGGAAGTAAATTTTAGGCAAGAGAAAGGGGAAAAAAGTAAATTGGTTTCATTATCCTACCAAATACATAGTCAGAAAGCTCTTTTGTTAGACAGTTTACCTCATGCAAGTTGACTTATTCTGGTTTGTCTCATAATACTTTATCGGATTCAGTAGATCACCATGACCCCAAATCCCCCTTGTTTACACAAAAATAATTTATATCTTGCTAAAGTACCTTTCTAAAAATTCCACTTAGCATCATTTGAAAATGTATCCATAAAAAAACAATTCAAATTATAAAATCAGTTTTATGTAATAATTCAGCATATATTTGATAATGTAGCTCAAACACATGAAAGATAAGTTTACCCATTAAGCCAACCAACATCTGCGATTTTCCCATAGATTTTATTTAATTTCTAAGTAACATTGTTAAGAGGTAAGATTTTATTTAAATAATTATGAATTAGTTGATTAGTACATTTCAAAGGGTACAAAGGGCTTAATAGGTAAACTTAATATTTACTTGTAGCCATTTTTAGACAAACGCTGATAAACGCAAATAAACTTTTGGGAGGAGGAGTGTTAAGTTTTTTAAGTAATGATGACTATCAACACAAAGAAAGCCAAATTTTTTTGCATAATATTTTTTTTACTCAAAGACCTTGTCAAAAAAGAAAGGGAAAACACCATATAAGATGGAATTAAACAACAGGATTCAAAATTAGTGTTAATTAAATAAGTAAAACTCCTCTTCCAGGAACTTCAGTTCTCCAAAAAGTGACATTCTTGCCCTTCTGACCCCAAGCTCTGCTAAACAGTAGTCCAAGTTATTTCCCAGGAAAGTCTTACATGGTAAAGTTAAAAACATCCTGTAGGCCCCGAGTTAAGTCCACCCTGGAGGGGTAAGACAAACCACATAAAAGAAGTTAAGATACAGAAAGGAAAGGACTGTATTTAACATGATGGTCTAAGAGTTTAAACAATGTTAGTAAACCATAAATACAATGTCTTGACATCTGCATTAAATCTTAGCAATATACACATAGTAGAATTCATGACAATGTCATGTGGCAATAAAATTAAATCTGTGAGATTTTCTGATGAAGGAGTGTAAAGTTTCCAAGGTTACAGTAAAATATTAATTATATCTTGTGTCTTGGACTTTTTAAACTTAACTACAGAATCTATTCCCATGATTTAGTTATTCTATAGCCTTAAATAAAAAAAATTTTTTGTCCTTACACTCACCGTCTTACACGCATGTATTCAAAAGTTTTGATATGCCTCCTTTTTGCTCCACTTATAGTCCATTGTATCAGTTTCACTTACTTTAAAGATTAACTTTGTAGTTCAATTACAGATCATAGTTTATCTGTTTTTGGACTATAGTACATACTGTTTACATTCCCTTTACTCTGTTCTCTAATGGTAATGGTCCCCAATAGTACCAACACAGAACAGGTATTATTTGGTTTGTGCATTATTTCTATCCCAGTAGTGTCATCCGGCATAAAACACATTGCCAAGTCAATATGCGAGTTCATCGCTGTGGTGACCCCTAAAATAAAAGGTCAAAAACCAAATGAAGAGTATTTAAGAAAAGACTTTAAGACTGTATGTTTAAAACTGGAAATTATAAATATTATTACAAAAAGACAAAACCGAGTTTTGAAGCACTAAATGTTTTAAGTAAACTATTTAACCAGGTTTAATAATTCCCTACAGTAAAACGTTTTTTGTGGCTTACAGGCTTCAGAGGCCTGCAGAGAAAAAAAACAACCTATTACATACTTAATTTGTTCCCCATTTTACAGCTTGACAATTATTACAGTGACAATAATGTAATGATGTACTTTACTATTAAAGTTTAGATTTAACTGTTCACACATATTACAGTCTTAAAATAGCAACATTTAACTAGTCAATAAAAAGCAACGCATGACTGTACTGAGGAATAAACACTTAAAAGGCACACTGCCTCTGATTAGTCTGTTTAGTCTGTTCTGTTATTAATTTTGGAAAAAAAATTCCATTGCACGTGTAATCGACTGTTTCTCATTTGCACGGGATAATCAAGTCCAGATATTTCCCAATGACGTCTTCTAGACTGGATGTAAGCTTGCAAATTGTAAACCTCCTGTATTAGACAAGCTACATCATTATAGACACAATACTGGGTAACATTTTTTAAACATTGATTTCCAGTCTTTTAGTTAGACTCCCCCAAAAATACAGCATTATATATTATACTGCTTAAAAGTAACTAATTAAAAAGTAATTTAATTTTATTCCTGCTGAAAAAAAATAAAATATTTTTACACATCCACATAGCTAGCCAACATGTAAACATTATTGTATTGTGTAAGTCTTTTATTATTATAATACAGTATGTATACAGTGGGGAAAAGAAGTATTTGAAAACCCTGCGACTTCACAAGTTCTCCTAGAGGTCTAAAATTTTCATCTTCGGTGCATGTCCATTGTGAGAGACAACGTATGATTTTTAAAATTATTTGTGTGTTACTGCTGCAAATAAATATTTGAACATCTGCTAATCAGCAAAAATTCTGGCCTTAAAGACCGCCTGTAAAAACTCCATCTCCACTTATTATTATAAATTATAAGCACCTGTTTGTGGTCAGTAGCTGCATAAAGACACCTGTCTACTAACAAGGCAACGACCAAAGAGCTGCCCAAAGACACCAGACACAAAATTGTTAACTTCCACAAGACTGGAAAGGGCTACAGGGCTATTGCCAAGCAGCTTTGTGAAAAAACATCAACTGTTACAGCAATTGCAAATTTACAAGCTAAACATGACTGTCAATCTGTCTCGGACTTGGGCTCCACACAAGATCTCAGGAGGAGCTCCATTACCTGAAGAGAGCTGGCACCCCTGTTTCCAAGGTTACAGTGGGTAATACTCTAAGATGTCAGTTTAAAGTCGTTTATGGCACGAAAGCCATAAACGACCCTGCTTAAATCTGCTTAAATCAGCACGTCCAGCCTCATTTTATGTTTGCCTATGACCATTTGGATGATCCAGAGGAGTCATGGGAGAAAGTTTTGTGGTAAGATGAGACCAAAATACATCTTTTTGGCTTTAATTCCACTCTCCGTGTTTGGAGGACAAAGAACGATAAGTACCATCCCAACACCACCATCCCTACTGTGAAGCATGGGGGTGGAAGCATCATGCTTTGGGTTTTTACTGCACATGGGCCAAAAGGACTGCTGTGTATAACAGGGAGGATGACCGGGGCCACGTTTTGCGAGATTTTGGGGAACAACCTGCTTCCCTCATTTAGAGCACTGAAGAAGGATCAGGGCTGGGTCTTCCAACATGACAATGACCCAAAGCACACAGCCAGGATAGCCAAGGTGTGGCTGCGTAAGAAGCATATAAAGGTTCTAGGGTGGACTAGCCAGTCTAAAGACCTAAACCCTATAGAAAATCTTTGGAGGGAGCTCAAAGGCCAGGTTTCTCAGCGACAGCCCAGAAACCTGGCTAATCTGACCAAAATCCCTGCTGCAGTGTGTGCAAACCTGATAAAAAAACTACAGGAAACATTTGACCTCTGTAATTGCAAACAATGGCTACTGTACCATATATTAATATTGATTTTCACAGGTGTTCAAATTCTAATTATAAAAAATAAAAAACAAAAACATACATTGTGATTATGTGATGATACATTGTGATCTTTTTTAAGATTATGTCTCTCACATTGGAACCACACCCAAGATGAAAATTTCAGATTTAAAGTGCCTGAATCATAGGATACACACGACAGAGCCCCACCCCTCCTCCTTTTCTCCTGATGGAACCACTGGAACACGGCCACTGTTTTACATGAAACCAATTCCTTCAATGTTATACAAATTCCTATATCAGGTAACTGCAACAGTCAGTCGCATATTTCTGGAGGTCATCGACAAAACTGCTGCTCTATAACTTTGCAGCAGGGCTGAAACCTTTGTTTGCCAACATTGTGATCCCTTTCGGAGACATGCCATCTGTTACTCTTAGTCCCAGGAGTATAGTGATATAGTCCGGATTTTGTGATTGGCGAGGGAGAAATACTACTGCATAAGGTCTTAATTATGGGGCGTATGCTACGCTGCAGGTCGGTTAGTAGAATTTTATGTACTCAACATCCAAGCAAATGATTAACGCAAAAATACAGTTTGGCTAAAAACCCATGCCAAAAAAAAACATATTTTTCTTTAACATTCCAATAAAGATTTAAATACATTTGTTTCAAACATTCGGCAATTTGCTAGCGAAGCTACCCGTCAACTTCTCCATTTTTAAATCAAAGCAGAAAATAAAACAAGAAGGTGAAACTAATGGTCAGAAAAACCTTTTCTGTATCAGGAAAGTTGCATTCCTCAGGGTAAAGTAAAACACAAAGAAGACCCATTTGCTAAAAGTCAAGCAAAGTCAAATCAAGAGCTCGACTAACCCTTTGCTGAATAGGAAACATAAGCAATAGCATGTTCGGCTTTCCAAAAAAGGTTCAAGGAAAAAGCATTTGTATAAAATACTGGGGGGGGGGGGGGTGTTGGTTAAGTGAGCCCTGGAGTAAAACAGCTTCTTAAAATGCTTCCAGAAAGACATCATGAAGGCAAATTAAAGAAGCTTTCCATTGGGATACAAATACGTTTTACTCAGAGCTTAGGAGGACCTTGTTGATTGATCCTGAGATCAGTACCATGCACCAGTTGCTCCAGCACTCATATGACTAGCCTCTGCAAAACCCCATTCTCCTCCCCCACCATTGGAATTCATGGAAAAGTCCTCCAGATGTACACATACTCACATATGCTTTATTAACACATGCTGTTGGTGATTCCCTATACTGCCAAGATCCTTTACATTTTATCATTTTCAAAACACATGCCATTTCAATTCTAGGGGTCCAATCCAGATACACTTTACTGCTGACGGCACAATGGACTGCCCTAATTGGCTGCTTGCCCACTGCAGCTAAACAAAACAAAGGTACAAGTAAATTCGGTTTATTTACATAGCTTGACATTTGCCAGATGTGGATGCAGGGGGAAGGGACCACTGTTTGAAAGAAAAACAGCCCACTACCTCTGCCATTTACTTCTGCTCACACAACACTCACTGATCATCCTAAAATTATACAGTTGTAGATAGTGTAAATGTATGCACAGAAATAACTTATTTTAATCTCTTTGAGCTAAAACTTACTTCCAGCACAAAGACTACGAGTATTAAATCTGGCTTCCACTTTATTTTACATTCCAACTCTGGACAGAGTTCAACATCTAAATCTGTCTGCACACAAACAGCCTCATACGGAGTTCAACGCAACATTCAGCACAACCCTTCCTTTGTTCTTAAGGAACAAGTAGATTGACACTGCACCCTTTTTCAGAGCGGATGAGTTCAAACAAAGTTGGGGAAATAGTGGATGCCCTACAGAATGTGAGGTCAAGCGGGAGTAGCCGGCCAAGTCACTGGTTAGTGTCAAATGAAGGTTGTGATTATGTTAAAACGTAGGAGTGATGAAAAAACCTGAGTGGAGTATTTTTAATTACAGCTGCTAAATTTATACATCCTGCCTCGCAGTAAAAGACAAAGATAAAACAAATCAGATCATTGTTTTTCTTTCAGTTTTAGTTATTTATTAACACTGTAAGGGATTGCACTGTTGCAACACAACAAGAAGTCAAAGTCCATGCTTTTATTTAGATATAGGGTACTTGGGTAACTTAAGTAAAATTTGCACATTCTCAATGAAGTCTGCAATGAATTCCTGTAGAAGCAAGTTTCCCTCCTCAGTTAAAGTCATGCAGGTCAGGTAAACTAAAGATATAAAATTTCCCTACAACCCTTTTGTGTCAGACCGGAGATCGACTAGTAACCAGCTTACAGCATCAACATAACTCCTCAGTGTTGATTCAACAGCAGTGTTAAATCAATTCTTATGGACAATACATTTTCTCTTATCAAATTAGTTTTTTTTTGTAGTTTTGTGTCATGGACAAAACCCTTCACCAAGCTGATGGATGGTTCAGCGGTGGATGGATGGTTCTGTCCTACTCTGATGCTGCCTGGCTGCTCAAGGAGGATGAGTCCCCCACGGTTTCTTCCTAAAAATAACATCATAACAGGGGGTTTATTCTTGCCACTGTCGCTTTGGCTTGTTCTTTGGGGGTTTAGGCTTTGGATTCTGTAAAGCTGCTTTGTGACAACACAATGTTGTAAAAAGCGCTATATAAATAAATTACTTGAACTTAAAAATTACTTAGAGAAAGTGAAATCAACAGCTACCTTTTCAATTCTTACCGGTTAATTTACTAGTAGATTTTTACTCCACACATGAAGCAATTTTCTTTACAATAAAGAGTGTTTGTATCAGTATCTGTACTTGCAGCAGAGGTCAAGCATGTGACTGGAAAAACATTACTAAACTTGGAAACAAAGGGAAAATACATCATTAAGAAGAATATAGACTGCATGAAAAGAACATGCCCAAACTGACAAATGGGCTTTAATGGGCCCTCCCACCTACACCTTTACTTAAGTAAAAAAATATTTTAAAATAATGAAAACATGGTGGGAAGAAATATGGTTATTAAAACCAAGTCAGGAAATGATCAAAACTAAACATATTCAAAAATGGTGGCATTCTTGTCCTTCTGCCCTTTTACTGCTGCAAAACCGTAGTCAAAGTTACTTCCCAGGAAGTCTGACATGTTGAAGATCAAAAAATCCTGTAGCTATTGAGATACAGTAAGTCTATTCTGGAGGGGTAATAAAGACTGCTTAAAAAAGTTAAGCTGCTGAAAAAGTCGGCATAAAAGTAATAAAGTGATCAGTTTTGCCTACTGTGGTTACACACCGAGGAAGTGGTACTCCACATTTAATCCATCCTTGTAGTGAAACACACACTGGTGAAGTGAGAACATGTGCCCGATGCAGTGGGCAGCCTTGTATACGGCACCTGGTGAGCAATTGGGGTTAGGTGCCTTGCTCAATGGCATATCAGCCATAGTAGTGGGTGGGACTGGGAATCAAACCGGCGACCTTCAGTTTGCAAAGCTGGTTCTTTAAAATGGTCCCACCAATTCCTAGCCTGAGATCTACTTTTTTCAGTGGACATCATGGACAACCAGGATTTTTTTCTTTTTCTATTTATACATCTTTAGTGTTTTTTTTATACACATCATGTTGATATTAGCTTAAAAAAAAAAAAAAAACACCCACTATTATCCTAATTTGCAGCAGGTGTGAGTAGTCTGAACAGTAGCTTATTTTCACCTGGAAAATGGCTGATTCACATAAGTAGGTTGATCCAAAAAATGCTGTTAAATGTGGCATGTTTTTTTTTTTTGTTTGTTTTTTTTTAATAATTTTCTTCAGCCAGCAAGTTCCAAAACTGCCCAAAAGAGGCCCATGACTTTATTTGCACTCGCCAGTTCTCCGCATACTTAATTTCTCAAAACTGTGGAGTGTTCCACAGCGATCTACCAATGTGCACTGTGCGATTGATTTATTTGGCACGCCTGGTCCAAGAGTTTAAACAAAGTTAGTAAATTATAAATACAAGGTCTTGCTGTCTGCATTACATCACAGCAATATATACATACTGGCTGACAAACTTAAATGGTCAAATCAAATTGAAGGTTATGTAACAATCAAATGAAGTCTGTGCATTACATTCAAACTTTTGTCTGTTGGACTTACTCAAGCCAACTACAGAATCCAATCCCACAGTTTAGTTTAAAACTAAAAAGTTTTTCAAGGCTATAGAATTAAAATGTTTTTGTCCTTACACTCACTCGGCCTCATGCTTATGTACTCTAATGTTTGGATATACTACCATTTTCTTTAACCTACAGTCCATTGTATCAGTTCTGCTTGCTGTACAGATGGAATTTGTAGATCTGCAACTACAGTACAAACCATGTTAGACCCCTTTACTCTGTTCTCTAATGGTCAGGACCCCAATAATACCACCACAGAGCAGGTATTACAGGGTTGGTGCATTATTCTCATTCCAGTATTGTCGCTGAGGTGTTTCAATAAAACTTCATAATACTTCACTTCAGCTGCTTCATATATTCATAGTGACTTGTATTCTCCTCACTTGAAAGTCACTTTGGATAAGTTTGTTCAGCAGATTTTTTATAAGTAATGATAAAATAAATAAAAAATGAATAAAAGCTTTAACATAGATGAGTAATAAAATGAACATCCTACAGAAGAGTCATATATCTCTGAGAGATGTAATCAATTAAGTTAAAATCTACCTGGTGGTAAAGTGACAAAGTCGGTGGCCTTTATGAAATCCTGGAATAAAGGTGAGTTGTTTAACCAGGTCCTAGTTATAATTATAATTAATTAAATGACCCTTCACCACCAGCAAAATAAACACTTGAAAGCTATTAAATCAGTTGTCTGTAATAATATAAGAACAATTGCTAGCAATATAATATGTAGACCCAAGAAACAAATATCCAAACGGTCATATCATGAAATTTGCAGACAACAAGGCAGTGGTTGGGTGCACATGGACAGGAGGTGAAAAACCTGGAGGCATGGTGCAGGAAAAACTTCTCTGCATCAACGTAAACAAAACAAAGGAGATTATTGTGGACTTCAGGAGGGGCACGGATCCGCTTCAGTTACTTAGGTGTGCAAGAGTAACAACCACACCTGGAGCATCACTTCCAGTTTGGTCATAAAGGCACATCTGTGGCTGCATCATTTCTGCATCATAAAGTACACCATTCACCCTGCTTGCCCACTTTTTGTCCTCCTCCCTTAAGGCTGAAGAAACAGCTTCAGACCAGAGGCAGTGAGACTCCAACTCCATATAAAAACATACTCCTCTTGGACACAATGACACGTTTTCTCACTGATCACTTTATCATTTCACAAGCTGAAAATCTTTTTTCATTTACAAATACATTCTTAAATTGTCATT